>JAUIMX010000418.1:0-12273 GCA_033557805.1 Phaenonotum sp. SLE1380
GATCAGTAATTTTCAATAGGAATATTCCTACTTAATGTAAATAGTTTTACAAAGCATATTAATTTTCATGAGTAATATTCCTACAAAGAGTACTTTCAATACTGATATTTACATAACTTGTGTAATTTTACGATGAAATTTACAAAAACTTGTAATATTAAATATGCATATTTGTAAAAATACATCTGAAGTTTACCAATTAATGTGATTTTCCCTATGAGTTTTAAATTTACATACAAAAGTAAAATCGCCTGTATTTATAGTAGGTAATAAAGTTGCCCTCTATTTATAAGGGTAAAATTTTTTATCAGTGAGTTCAAAAAGATCGGCACCCTACTGTTTTACAGTGCGTCTACGTTTGGTACTCTTTCACCGACAATCTAAATAGTTTATAAACTTCAATACGGAATGCAACGAATGAAATTCGAATAGATGAATTACACAGAGTTTGTATATAGTTAATTTACCAAAAGGATGAATTTTTGCTGCCACATGGACCGCGGCTCTTCCACTCAACCCTAGCAATAAAAAAAAACAATAAACAAAGCACAACCTACCATAGTCTCGGTAGCAGTCACTCGAAACACCATAAACCATATAATCCGGAACCCTCACGCCCCAGCAAAAACTGAATACTTGTAAATTACTGCATTGACAACATAAAAGTTTTAAAATTATCATTCAATAGATTACTTAAACATTTGATGATTCTCATTAATTAGAATAAATTTTAATTTCAGGCTGACGCTGAGCCAACCATATTTTGGGAGCATCGCCTGTGTATATAACAGATACGACAGTGGCGGCGCAGACGGGAAGTAACGCGGGGCGGATAGCGGAATGCACGCTAATGTGCATACAGACGGAAACAGGTGGCGTCTGCCCCCTGATGAAACTTTACAGGTTGCTGATCCCAAGGCCAAAAAGGCCGAGGTAGGTGACGAAGAGGTCAGTACTCCAAAATAATATCAACCACTGCACTGTATGTATCTTAATAGAGATTTTGAAAAAAATCCCAACAGTTTAAAGCATAAATAATTTCCAAGAGAATTGCGCGGAAGCAATTACTTATAGTTTTTAATTAGTTTTTTCCAAACTAAATTTAGAAGGAGAATCAACTTCCAGTTTCGATTAAAACATGCTTTAAACTTTAAGCACGGAGAAGGTTTAATCGCAGAAGAAGGTAGACTGCACTAATGCAATTCGAGAAAGATTCTTTGAGTTTAACTTTCACAATCAAAACTTGTCTACCGTGGAATAAAGTGGCGTATTCCTTACCTGAGATTAGTCAAATTTCTGTCTGTTCTGCGATTAAACTCAATTTTAATTAAATATATAGTGCATCCGGAATGGAACCATAGTGGTATGTAATTGAGAATGAGTACTGACTAGTAGTTTTAGTATTTTTAAGTAGAGGGGTAAATAGTTAAGAATTTCTCGGAGTAGCTATAAATATGCGTATGTTGGATTGTTATTATTACTGATAAAGACCATATTTCTATAACTATCATCATTTTAACTATTCGAAAACTCCAATTACAAGGATAAACGTGCTATAAAGTTAATCCACCCAACCACATAGAAAAATGTTGATTCATATTATTCTGTTGATCTTTACAACAACATTGAAACCTTAGAATATTATATTTAACATTTAAATTTTTGCGACAATGCTCACGGCATTCACATAGATGCTTATGATACGTACTGCATTCAAAAGTTACAAAATGCTTGCCTTTGTTTCATTTATCGTTTCAAAGGTTGTGATCATATTTTTGGAAAATTTATAGAAACGTGAAGAACTAATTTGCATGGTAAAAACAGAATCAACTTATTAGTTTTCCGTGTAAAATATTTCACCTATAACAAACCTCCATTTTACATATTAAAGTCAAATACCTTTCCGATGTATGTACACAACACAAATACTTCGCCTACGGAACTTTTATCATTCCTTATTTATGGTATCTACTCAAATGTTCGATTTAGTATCAACCGTTGAATTTTTATATAGAGAGAGCAAATATTTTCGTCGAGTTGAACACATTTGCAATTAATTTTTATAATTAGAAAACCAAAATAAAAATGTTTTCTAAATTGTTAGTATTATACTGACCAAGAACCAAAGAAAATGTACATTGTTAGGATTATACTGTAAATTTTCAAAATGTGTACCTACTGTACAATCAAATAGCAAATTTAATAAAATATGTCAACTTTGAAATTTTGAGATACACGTGCATATTGATGGTTCATATTTAGAAATGATGAAAAAAAAACTTCAATTTCATCGAGTATTTTTCTACATTTTTTTTTGTTTGGCAAATAATAGCAGATTTTGTGGGAATCAACTAATTTTCAAGTTTACATTGTATGACGACCCATAAAAATAATACAAATTAAATTTACAAATGAAGGAGATATTCTTAGTTGATAACTTTCACAAATTAAAAACTTTCTCAGTGCGAAGAAACATCTAACATTAAAGTATTATTAGAGAAGCAAATCAATAAATTTATTTTTGACTTTTAAATATCTACTTGACTTAAAAATATTTCCACAAGCTTTCAAATCTTGAGAAATTCACCTTCAAGTAGCCACATGAAGTGTAACTTTAGGAATATTTACAATTTTTTTCGCATTTAACCCTTAACCGAAGTTATGCGGTCTGTGAGACACCCTTGAATGTACTTCGGTTTGTAACACCCCGTTTTTTATCATGGGGCAGATATGGTCGCTATGTAAATTCAAATAGGATAGAAACACCCCCTCCTACAAAATTTGGATAATAGTTTAGTTTTCTTGTAGAAGTTGGGAACTTTTTTAATTGTTTTGGTATCTGCCAGAACAGACCTCCAAACTTCGAGTTATTTACAAAAAATACACTTTTTTTCAAACAATTTGTCTTCAATCAACATCAGTACTTTTTGAAATATATCAAATCAAACAAATAATTGTGAATTTTACATCATCATTTATAATATCGATGTCTAATTTCCGCAGGCATACTTTATAATACCCAATATTTTGTAATATATTTTTCTGTAATTCATTGCAATAGTTCAACAACAAAGGTTACAAATATGACTACGTGAATCGAAATTTCACTCAAAAATATAATAAAATTTATATTTATGGGTGGCGTCTGTCAGACCGCCAAACTCCAGTTATGTGACTGAAATCGGACAACTCCGGTTAAGAGTTAAAACTACCTGAAGAATGAGTTTCAATAAATTCAAAAGTTTATAAAAGGATTTTCATTGCATATAAATGTTTAAGACGAAAAATCAAAAAAAATTATGAAAATGGAACGCTTTATAAAATTAAGGAGTGAAAATTAAGTTAATTTGGAAACTTTTTTCATGCGCTATTTAATTCAGTTTCACTTCAGAACCTTGTGCGTAGATTGTACTCAGTGGCCGATTTAAATTGATTGGGGCTCTGGGTGCAGAAGTCAATATTACACCCCCCCTACGCCCCGCCCCCCTCCCTCCCAAAAAAATCGATGGAAAAAAAATAAAAAACCTTGTTCGTCAACAATTGATATATATTTTTTATTTGTTATTAAATGATTTGGATTTTCGGAGGGCTTTCCAAAAATGCGGCACCTTCCAAAAATGAGGCATCGTTGAACGCGCGCTCCTTGCGCCCATACGTAAATCTGCCATTGATTGAAGTCAGGAGCGAAATATAAAATTATCGTGACGTGAAGTATAAAATATGTACGAAACTGCACTGTCAATAAATAACTCATTTGATTCTTGCTCATAGTTTCTACACTATTTTTAAATTTGCACGTCAGAAGCTAAAACAATGATGTTTGAATTTGACTAACATTTTTTCAATCTTTCAGCCAAGTACAAGTCAAAAATAGAACAAGTATTGTTATTGAATATTGTTTACTATCACTCCTTGTTTATTTTGAATTGACACTGATATGCACATTCCAATGTGGATATTATCCCCATGTGAACTACATCTATAGGGCGCAATTTATTTGAAAACGTATAACATTCCAAACATTTGATGGAATTATTTAGATGGCCTAATAAAGGATTTAAAGAAAAAAAGAACATTAGTCAAAAATTAGCTCATGAATTCCTCTACAGGGTGTCCATTGGGAAAAATAGGGCAAAAATATAGCATCGTACATAGAAGAATGAAATTTTGTGTACATAAATGGGACCATTCGAAGTGCTAAACCAAAATATGTTCATATATTTATCACTTCACCTAAATTTCTTATTTGAATAGGGAAGAAGACACCACTGGTATATTTTTAGATTCTACGTTAAAAATGGAATATATACCATTATTATCAACCGTTTTCAAGATATTAATTTTTTCTTAAAATTTTGACAGATGCAGCGGTTTCGAAAATTTCTAATTTCGAGTATTCAGGAATATTTTTTAGATAATTTCTCAATCATTGCCTTGGAATTATGGTCCATTCTATTTTATTATAATTTCAAATTGAAAAAAATATGTACAGGAGTTATTCAAAATGTTGTTAAATTTTGCAAATTTAGACAGCAAGAATTCAACTTTTTCAAATGAATTGGTATATCTTTTAGTTGATTCACTGCAAGATAGCGACAATATCTATAGATTTCAATAGGAACACGACCACTCTATCATCGACAGATTTTTAGTTATTTCATATTTTCTAAAAAGATAGACAATAAAGTTTGTATCGTAGTTGTCATGAGAATATCAAACCTCAAAGTATACGATAAAATTCAATTATTGTGAGTTATTGTGTTGTTTAATCGTACTGCAAGGTGCCCATTCACACATTTTCCAATGGAGATTATTCAAGTCTTTTGATCATTTATGGAGAATGCAATAGATATCGACAGAACATGTCGAATGTTTCAAAATCGTTTTCCTCCTCGTTCTGTTCTTATTAGATTATTAGAAAGGAAGTTACTTAATAACTAATTGCTATGGCCAGTTCAGAAAACGCCACAAAATGTCAGTGGCAATATGGAGATACGAATTTTGGAGGCGTTCAATGAACTATCTCCAGAGGCAATCGGGAAAGTAACCCATGAAGAAATAGACATGAGAACAAATAAGTGCCTGATTAGGGAGAGGGGATATTGATTTATTTTTATAAATTATTTAGGAAACACATACCGTTATAATTTTATTATTTAGTTTCTCCATGTATTTTCCTTACCTTGCTTTTTCAATATAAATAAATCAAATATTAGTTATTTATTTTCACCACCATCTCATGTCGCATAACTATAGACATTTGACTTGATACGATTAGTAAATGTGCTACTTCATTGTCTGCTTTTTTGGAAAATATGAAATAACTAAAAATCTGTCAATGATAGAGTGGTCGTATTTCTGTTGAAATCTCTAGATATAATAAATGACAGAAATGGAGAATGGAATGTAACTATTGAATATAGCCAACCATTTTCTTCTAAATTTTGTCAAATAATTCCTATTTATACACTCTGACACCTTCACTTCACAGTACAAAATACTCATAATGGAAAACGAAGAGAATACAAATAGAAATAGTATGGAGGTTTAAGAAATATACTATCGGAATTGCTAAATTCAACTTCTGAATATTTCTTCACTAAATCTATGAAATATCCATCTTTGTAATCTATTAGAATAATATAGCGTAATTTTTTCCGGACTTAGAGTATTTTGTCAAACCTATGGAAAGAAATTGAATAACGCTAGATATGTGAGATGATTCACCATTTTTAGAAAAGTATTATCATACAGAATCCTATTATGTACGGCCCATATAACTTCCCCTATTCAGTAAAGAAAGTTGGCCCTACTTCCCGTGGAACCGGAAATGCGTTATTAATGAAAATATTCCACAAAATTGCCCCCCTCCGGATAATACAGGATCCACAAGTAATTATACAGGATCCACTAGTAAATTTTCATATACAGAGTGACCCATTTGAAAGGTTTAATTCTAATTTATATCAGATTGACAGAGTTTTTGGGAAAACGCTGAGACACGTGTATTTTTTTCAGGGGGGCAATTTTTAACATAAGGGGCTCTCTCAGAACTGCAACTCCCTATCCTCTAGAACAGTGACTCTCAACTATTTTTAAATTGCGGCACACTTTTTAATGAATTGAGGATTTGGCGGCACACCAACGATAAAACAAGTGTCTATGCTATGGATTACTTTAAAATTTGGCGGCACACATAAGTGCCGTGGCACAGTGGTTGAGAATCACTGCTCTAGAACCTTCCACTTGAAATATTTGAATGGGATGATAGGTCGAATTGTATATCAAATTAAAGGTATTTCAAACACATTCAACGAAAACTTATTCAATAAATTGCAAAATATACATTATTCGTTGTGCGCAGAATGACATAGAAAAAGACTGTATTTATTTGATGTTATGTTCAAAATATCGAATCGCCAAATTGTGAATAACACCTCTTCCATAGTTCATCTTTCACAAAGCACATAAAAATAGAACCTAGAATTGATCAAAGTATCAGTAATACCAACATTTGTATATTATAGCTACTCAATCCTTTGTATCTAGTCTTTTTTACAGTTTCACAAATTATATAGGCTCCATGCACAAATTTAAAAAATTTTTTCAAGTTGATGCACATGCAAGAACGGTGCATTTAAGGCACATTGGTTAACGGTATGCACATTTTTTGCATGCTATCTCGTTTATACGGATTCACTGGAAGTATAGCGCAATAACAAATTCAATCATTTTTAGCTCGTAATTAACTTTTGTTAATTTATACTAATATTTACATTGAGCCGGTCGCGGTGCGCGAGTAAAAATAAGCTCAGATTCGCTATAGTTGAACGCGAATGTCGGCGTTGTTTGGACGTGAGGAGTTTTATTAGAAAACTAATTTAATTTTAAATCGATTGAAGAAGATAATGAAATGGTTACCTATAGATTAAAGCTGACAGTAAGTGTATACATACTTGTATTTAAATTTAATAGAATTAAAAATACTAAAATAATACAATCGTTGTGATATTTTGTCGTTATAACAACATAACGTTAGCAAATACAAAATTTTTAATAGTGTTATAATTAATATAAATGCATATTAATTAGAAAAAATGTGTAGGTATGAAGTTACTGTCAAAACTGTGTGGTCGGCATGTCTTTATAAAACCAATGTTTATAGATATAACCTCGCTTTGTAAACATTTAGAATTTCGTGGAGGTAAAAATAAACGTTTATTACGAATATGCCATATAAATTTCAACATATGGCTGTTTTCATTTTAATTGCGTAGAAACTTTTTTGGATATTCTAATAATCTATAGTTACTATGAGACTTTTATTTATTGTTATTTGATACCTCTGGCATCAGTTAGAGAGACAAATTTTTGGAATCTACATGAGTCAATCATATTAAATTTATCTATAAAATGGTTTTCACAGAACTATACCTCTTCAAATTGGCACGAATCAAAACCAAAATGGCAATAAACAAAATCTAAATGGCACCAATCAAAATCAAATCGATATTGAACAAAATCAAATTGGCACTAAACAAAGTCAAATTGACATTAATCAAAATCAAATTGACACTATATCGCAACGTTAAAAATATTTGTATAAATTTTCCATCGTGGTACTCATGGCTTATTATTATGAAATAAAGAACAAAAATGGGGAACGATATCAAATAAATTAACAATTCATTTCAAAAAGGAATATCCTCCATATTTAATACTACCGGAATATGTCGCTTAAACTCAACACATTAGTTTTGTTTATATTATTTTGAATAATATTTTCCAATTGGCGTGCTCTATATTGTGTTTGAGAAATATCATGCCGATCTTCTCCCTCCAAAATCGTAGGTAATTGATTTGATATACTCGATTTGACACCTGCTTTTGAAGCAGACCATGCATGTTCAATAGGATGCAGCATTGGGCTGTACGGACTGAGTCGTATGAGGCTATGTTGTGAAAATTCTGCCTGTCCAAAAACTTCTTCGATAGAAAAATGACAAGGAGCATTGTCTATCACCAAAGCCACTGGACACTGATATTTATTTTGAGCATTTCTTAAACATTGCTTAACAAATTCATTTGCTTCCGGTTTTTTAAAAGATCATCTTATTTCAACATGTATGAGAGCTAAATTACTTATACAGGGTTATTGGTAATTCGATGCTAACCCTTTAACAGGTGATAGGGCATCAGGTGAGGAGTAATTTTAACCCACATATCTATTTTCCAATTGTTAACCGTTTTCAAGATATTTCAATTTTTCATTTTTTCTCAAAAAAGTACATTTTAAAGTATAAAAAATTCACTGAAAAGAATCTGCACCGCATATTCAAAAAATATTATATAGGCAAAACTGTACTTTGCCTAGTAGTAGTACAGTTTTGCCAAGTAACACTGTCAAAATACGGCCATGTAACGTACATCAAATTTTCAGAATTGCCCTATTAGTCAACAATTTTTCCAACTGTAATATTACGATTAATGTTATGAATAAGAATTAAAAATCAATTTAAATTATTTTGTCTATAAATTGAGACTGCGAATTTCAAAATAATATGGTTTTGGAGTGTTCAATATGCCGTGTTTTTTTACCAGAGGCGCAAACGTTCTTTTCCGTCTAGTTGGACGGAAAAGAACTTTGTCGGACACTTCTTCTTCTTTACTTCCATTCAGTTTCCTAGGGAACTATCATCCAATAACTACCTATATATTGGAATCTAGTATTTTGCGTCTGAAAATTTGTACGGGAATGCCTATTTTCTGAGTCGATTGAAGAAAAATACAATTTTGATCTATAATTAAACATTTTATGTATAACTCCTTATTCAATTTACAATATGTGTAAATTAGGCGAAACTTAACTAAACAAATAAAAATTGAACTGGAACGTAGTGATAGTGAACAGGGCACACCTGTGGGTTAGGACTGCTATATTTTTCGTGCCAAATCCACATAAACTCCCCTTATATTCACGTTCTAAATTTGAATCAAAATTTCTCTGTACCTTTATTACAAAAATTCGCAGTTACTGAAACAATCTTCATATAAAACTCCCATAATATACGTTTTGCATGTTATATTTGAATAAAGCGAAGTCAACGGGAATTTGAACTATAAAAATGGGTAACATTTTCACAGTACCATTTACAATAATTTGGAGAAAAATAAATAGAAGAATCGGTAGACACATAACGCATGCTTCCAGTGACTCTGCATGTATTTTTGCACTTTCAAATGATCTTTTTCACTTTATATACGGTTTAAATATACTGCATGACTACAAAATTCATCTTCTAGCGAACATCTATTTTTTAATTGAATATTGTTACATATAATGTTATTCGCAACATATTGCTAACATATTCATTCACGTAAATTGGTAATAGTTTGCTAATTTTATACCTATTGATAGATCAAACTTCACAAGTATTTCCTAGGTAGCATAATAATATGAAAATGCACAATGTCTTGATGAAAAATACCTTATTCAATATTTCACACACGTTTCCAAAATTGTTGGCCCTCCTTTGTAAATTAAAACCATATGTTGTTGAGTACGAGAAAGAATTTATGGTAGAAGTAAAGATTACCCCAACACGCATTTTGATCCAATTTTTCAAGAAACGCTTAGAAACTGCGTCGAAAAATTTCATTATGCAAGAATTTTTGCGGATTTTACAAAAACAACGATACAATAATAATTATTAATTAAAATGTTAATTTTATTACATATAACAACGTGGAAATTTGCTTTAAAAGTTATGCAACTTATTATGCACTAAATACATACAACCAAACCTGTTCGTGAACCGTTAAATTGCATAACTTCAGGGGCAAATTTCGACATTAACCGTCGATATACGGAAATAAGTAACATTTTAATTAATTATTGCAGTGTTGTTTCTATAAAATCCGCAACAATTTTTGCTGAGAATATTCTCAAATAACCTGAACTTACTATTCCCATTAGAATTTTTGGTAAATTCATGTTGTGCTAATCTTTACTTGTGCCGAAGTTATTGATAAATTTCTTACTTTTTTGTAGTTTATGCATAATTCTTGCTAAAAGTCGTGTCCCATTCAAATTTTGGGTTGCGGTTAGTCGTTTATAATGCCAGTAAATATAATTACTGCATTCAATAAAAATAAATTCTGTCTTTACACGAAAAGGATTTATCAGACCATCATAGCAAATCGTCTTGAGATCCCCGAAGATCGGTAAGAAGAATATTGAATCTTCACCATGAGATGCTTCTTCAGAGAAACTCAACTTATCAAATTAAATCGTTTTGTTTGGTATCTCTCTTTTTAAACATTTTTCATTCTACTATAAACATCAATCCGCGAACGATTTGGTAATCGTTATTATAACGAAATAATAAATGCAATGTCAAATCATAATCTGTCGTAATATTTGGTGATAGAATGTAGAATTTATTTATGATATTTTTGTATTTGAAAATGAGGGAGTCAACATTTTTGGCGATATGTATAGTTCAACCTGAAATGAATAAAATGGAAAATAATTCAAAACCGTTCAAGAAAATAACTTTTATTTCAGTTCTGATTATAATCGTATAACATTTTAACACTTCATTTTACAATTTTTATTTTGATATTTTTGAGACTACGAAAGAAATGATTCTATTCTAACATGTCAATAGTTGTACACTAATATCATAATACCTGTGAACGCTAATCTAAAGTTGTTCAACCATTTTTTTCTCTTTATCATGAAGCTATGTAAAATATTTGATTTAAAAATTTTTAGTTTTGCTAGTTGATAGGTTGTAAGGCATGCAGTCCTCCAAGATGAGTTGACCTATTTGGAAATGTTTTAAACGGTAAAAGCTATGAATATTGATTGAATGAGTATAGATATGTGTAACTATTTCGTCTAAGTTCGTAGCTTTTACAGTTTACAAAGTGACCATGCAGATCATTCTCATCTTGAGCAGCCTGTATACATCAAAAAAATTTCCAGTTTTCTAAATATCTTGAGTAGTTCGACTAGAATTTTGCATTTCCACGCTTCGATTAGTAGTTTTATCAAAATTGGGTTTGGAATTTATAATTGGCTTTATTACTTCTACCGAAAATTCAATTTTTTGATATTATTACCATATTAGTTGAAAAAAACTGAACTTTAGCGAGTAATTGAGTTTTCTTTGCTTTTGAAGTGCTTGAAATTGCTAATTTTGTAATTAAAGACGCTGAAATCGCATATCTGCAAAAAGCTTTTACACCCATCAACGTTACTTAGCATATTTCACGGCAAGCTGTTAAATTTTGCAGAAATAGTTCCACAAAACATGTTTTTAATTTAAATTTAACTACGTACAGCCATATGACGCACTTCTAAATGTAATTGCCATTTCGAAGATGCTGGTTTGCAGTAAACGGGTGCACATAGCATTAATTAACGAAATAGAAACCACCCCGAAAAGCACAGAACTACTCAATTAATATTTAATTAGGAAATTTAGGGCGATTACCCACCCCCGTCTGATTTTCTATTGTTATTTTTATTTTCGCAGGAGCTAGCGTATCATGGAGATGAGGGTCATAACTGGTGGTCAATAATATTTTCCCTTCTTGTAATCGGCATTGTTATTACTGGTATAGTAACAGCTATCTACCTCTTAGGATATGTGGACGAACTTTTATATTGGCATGGAAATCGAATGCAAATCAACGACTTTATGCAGGTAATTATTTACTTTAATTGAGTAGAATTAGAATAATAAAATAAAAATAGATATGGATCGCGAAGTACCTCGGGGAGGAACCACGCTCGATAGAGACGATCGTAGAGTTTCTATTTTCGTCGAGTAACAATTAAGCTCTGCCCACTACACTGTGCCATACTAGGACCGTACCATGCACGTTTCAAGCACGTAAAATGACGCTCCGATTACTACTACGCCCACTACAACGTATAATACGCATTACATACGGGTCTACTATACGTATGATACCCATAACTTATACATTTTCCAACGGTTCTTTTCCTTTTTCGGTCGATATATAATAGTTCTTGCAGATGTGTTACCAAGAGAACACCTAATTTTTTTAATGGAAACGTGTTGCTAATTTATTTTAATATAATATGACTGTCAGAAGAATATCTATGCGGAAATAAATAAAATCGACAAATCGCTTAAAATTAAAATCCTAGAAACATACGAGTTAGAAAAATCAAAACGTAATATACAGGAAGAATGCCTAAATAAACAGATAGATATCAAGTTTCAACCCATGTTCAAA
>JAUIMX010000419.1:0-12271 GCA_033557805.1 Phaenonotum sp. SLE1380
CTATGTTTATACCACTCACTTTAGATCAAAGACCACTAAAATCAAATTTTTTACAATAAAATTTGTAGACTATCACTAATCCAGTTGGCTTTTTGGGTGGCAATATGACGTCAACCAATGAATTATTTCCATATCCGGTTGATAGATTACGCTAGTTAGTTCGTTCTTAAAAAGAAGGTGACCACTTTACCTGCCTGGGCCACTTTACCTCGCCTTCCCCTATACTAATTCGTACTAGCTTGCCATTCTAAATGAGGTAATTGCAAAAATTATCTCAATGGAATTTTCATTTTTCCATAAGTAGACAATGAACAAATATGATTGGTAAATATTTGGCATCAGTATGGGCTTTTGGAGGCTTCGTTTTGATTGGTCGTCGGCTTTGGTGAACGTAATTCATGTTAATATTGCTGATGTGGATATGAGTATAGCAAATGTGTTGATTATGCTTGATTTTACTAGAGCGATCGATACAATAAATAACGATTTCGTGTTCGTGCTTTACTATTGAGGTTGTGAAGGGAAGGTAGTTGAATTGATTCATAGTTTTATCACAGACAGAACTCAGATAGTTACATATTTTGGAGAGGCCTCTAACTCTTTGAGGGTGAGTTCTGAGGTTCCTCAAGGATCTGTGTTCGATCCTTTCCTTTTCTTGTTGCATACTTCCTGAATATACGGACGACACACAAAGTACTCATATGGTCAGAACAAATTTGAAATTGTAATGAAGAGGGTTGAGGATTTTTCAATGGAAAATATGCGTTTACACTGAACAATGTCACCTTGAATCTGTCTCAGTCTGCTAGAAACTTGAGTGTGATGATTGATTTTGGACTGACAATTCGTAACCACATTTACGAACTAGTATAAAGTTCTCATTGATGCCTAAAAGTTTCATATTTATTCGCTCACGCTAAAGATAAAATTGTGACTCCTTGACGTTATCGCTGTTTAGCCACTGCAATATCTTGTTTGGTCCTCGTTTAGACCAATTACACAAATTTTGGATTGCAGGAAATACATAATTCGTGTGATATAGTCACTGATGGCTAAGGTATCCTAGTCACACTACTTATGAACTTTAATTATTGAGCTAGTAAATATGGAGAAACGGATATATTTCCATACATCAAAAGTTTTCTTAGAAATTTTGCTTCATAAATCAATATACTTTCAGTACCGATGTACATAACTTGAGTACTACTTGCGAATAATGTCTATCACCTTGCAAAATTTTCATCTTTTTGAACGGTCGTTCTCATATAATATTTTCATTTGCTTCAAAGAATTCATATTCCCTCCGTGTGCTAGCGGTGTTGCTGACTCAAGGTGTAGGGTTATAAGTGAGATGTTTGATAAGCAGTATAGAAAGTGGGAAATGATATTGTTTTGAGCTGCTGGCAACCTCTGAGTATTTTCCCCGCATTCATTCAATCATGTACTTCAGTTACTACTTTTGACCTTCGGTTCCTCTCTCTCTCTCTTCCCTTTCTCAATTCCAAACTCTCTCTCTCTCCCTTTGCATTCCTTCCTCTTTTCCTACTATCTTTTTTCATATTATTTTTGTTTGTATAGTTATTATGGACGTGAAAAATAAGACAAGTTAATGATTGGCCCTAAACATAGTAGGTCTTGGAGTGCAATGCTGTTCATTATTTTCCATATACATCATAATTGAAATATTCAACGTGTAATTTTGGTTTATTTAGATGATCAAGGCAAGCTGGTTGTCAATCCTTTGTTTCTATTATCAACTCCTCGGTTATATCGAGTGTTCATGGTGACTTTCCACCTGAAATTATATGAGGAACAGATAATTATAGAGTAAAATGAATATATGAATCTTATGTGACTGCTAGGGGGGCATTAATCTAAAATAATTTCAAGTTGTATTAACTTCCGGTTTGAACGGAAGTGGTATTATCTTTCTTTACTAAATAGGGAAACTGGTGTTTGTGGCTTATATTTGAATAGCTCTTGAACAGGGCTTTCTAATGAGGTATAATTGTCTGGCCTACTACATATCGTTCATGCGCTATTCATATTTTTCTTTTAATAGATGTCAATTCAGAGAGTTTGAGAAAAAAATTTTTGTATCTCAAAGAACTAAGATTTTTTTTCTTTTTTGGCTTTTTCGGGATCTCAGCACATTCAGCCTACCAACACAAACATCCATGGTGAATTAGCCTTCTCATTGCAATGTTTCCAATTAAAAAGTGCTAATGTCCCCCGTGGGATTCAAACCCACTACCTTCGGATTACAAAGCACAACGCCTTATGCATGTAGCCACGAAGGCTCCAAGAACTAAGAATTAATGAATGATATTTGATGATATTACTAACAAGATGTTAGGTATTCATGCCATGATAAAAAATTCAAAACTTTTGCCATCGCATTCTTGATGAAACTCTGTAAATATTATAAATTTCATATGTATGTAATTCAATTTTTTCAAATAGCATGCCATACTTTTCTCGCCGTATTCTTTTTTCCCTGCTTCATTCCCTACATTTGTTACTACTAAGTACATCCTTTACCTAAAGGTATTATTCACCAAGATAATAATCAATATCAATTGAATGGGAAAAATTGTCGTTTACTAACCAAACTTTTCCAACTTTTTCACTAAATGTAATTTTGTAGGTTTATTTTTAAAATATATTGATGATATTATCTTATTATTAAGCCTACAAATTTATATCCAGCTAAAAAGTTGGAAAAGTTTGGTTTATTCAATTCAATTAATATTTTCCCGGTAAATAATAACTTTAGGTATAGAATGTAGGGAATTAAGCAGGGAAAAGAATACGGATAGAAAAATATGGCATGCTATTTGAAAAAATTGAGTTACGTACATATGAAATTTATAATATTTAGAGATTTTTTTCTAGGGTGCCATGGCAAAAGTTTTTAATTTTTTTATCATAACATGAATACCTAATATCTTGTTAGTAATATCACAAAATATCATTTAATAATTCTTAGTTCTTTGAGGTACGAAAAATTTTTTCCCAAACTCTATGAATCGACATCTATCAAAAGAAAAATAGAAATAGCGCATGGATGGTATGTAGTAAGGCAGACAATTATACCTCATTGGAAGGCCCTGTTCAAGAGCTAATAAAATATGAACCACAAACACCACTTTCTCTATTTAGTAAAGTAAGATAATACCACTTCCGGTCAAACCGGAAGTTCATACAACTTGAAATTATTTTAGATTAATGTCCCCCTAGCATTCACATATGACTCGTAAATCCATTTTACCCTGTAATTATCAGTTCCTTACCTAATTCTAGGTGGAAAGTTACCGTGAACACCCGATATACTTCGCACTCAGATGGATCGAGCCAATACCGAAATAAAAGGCAGCTAATTTCGAGTACAATGTAATTTTTCGAACGATCGTTAGATAGCGGTGCAATCGTTACAACGATTCGAATCTCCTAGTAATAGACAGTTGCTAAAAGTATTATGTAAACAAGACATTAAAGGATGAGATGCTTGAACCATTAGATTTACTGGAAAACCTCACATTACGATTTTTGAATTTGTTGATTTCTGCATAGAACATTAACCTACTTCGAATCTCTCTTGATTTTAGTACCTGAAAGATAAAAAATTTCTGATTTCAAGGCTTAAATGTATCCGGTCTCTATTTTTTTGTACGCAAGTCCACCACCGACAGACTTTACTGTTTTATTTCTTCTATGCCGGATATTTCACATCAACTGAATGCATAATTTTAAACTCAGGAGTACGGCCCCGGAAAAGTTCGGTAACACACCTGAATTCAACAGCTTATAAAATTATCCGAAATACGGAGTTATACCGCGCGTAAAATTTTCGAAAGTGCGCGCACTGCGAAACCGCGGTAACGCGTATATGTACTGTGTTAAAATCGAAAAATTTTGGCGAAGAATATAGACAATACAGTTACAAACCTAACAGAAAGTGAACAAACTTAGCGGAGAAAGTAATGAAAAAATAAGAACAAATTAAGAGGACAACAAATATACAAAGACAGTGAGCCAACAAGAGAGGAAGCTAAGATACAAAGGGAAATCAGATATAGCAAGAGAGGAAAAACAGAAAGAATGCAATGTGAAGGTCGGCTACATGAAATTAACTATGAACGGAAAAGTCTACCGATGGAACAAAACCGAGAATAGACTGGAAGAAATCGAGAACAAGGATGGTAATCAAGGGAAACAAAAGGAAAAGCAGCCCTTTCGCAATAAAATAATTGGAAATCAAGCAATTGGATAAACGTGAAAAGTACGAATTTAAATTTGGAACGTGGAATATTAGACCACTAAATAGCAGGGAGGGGGAGCTCACTCATGAATTTGAAAATATGAACTTTCTCTTTTTAGCTATAACAGAACTAAAAAAGAAGGGTGTTGGGTGCATACAAGTGGGAAGAAACAATGTTTTAATTTATAGTGGTATCGGGACTAATGAAAGGGCAAGAGCGGGTGTGGAATTACTCATTTCCGAAAAAAATATGGGTGCGCTAGGGGACTGGTGCTATGTATCAGAAAGAATACTACCAGTTAAGGTAATTCTACAGGATTTCTTGCAGATGACTATTTCAGTTGTCTACGGACCTAGCGAAAGTGACACTGTGAAACGGAAGGATATTTTTTGGTTACAACTACAAGAAGTGGTTGATGGGGCTGAGGGCGATCTGTACATATTGCAAGATCTGAATGGTAGAGAGGGTGTAGCTGACCACAGGTGGGGAGATGTGTTGGAAGCATGGGGGGAAGACTTCAGAAATAAGAATGGATTCAGAATTTTGTAATTCTATACTTTAAATAATCTAGTGGTTGCAAACACATTTTACCAACATGGGGATGAACACAAATACACAAGAGAGGAACCTGGTAGAGGGGAAAGATCAATCATAGACTATATGTTACTGGAGAAGGCAGCCATGAGGAATTGTATGGATATTAGAGTGAAACGGGATGAATAGTGATCATTTTTTGGTGATGTGAAAGTTTCGTTACTACGTGGGAACCTTAGATTAGGAAAGAGAGGGGATGCGTAAAAATGAACTGCCAAATGAAGCAAATTTTGTTTGTTTGTCCCCAGCCATTGGCGGAGAGTATGGGCATAGAAAATATTAAATTAAAATTTATGAAATGACTAGTCAAGTTTTAAAATATGTAGATAAATTCAATTTGAACCAAAATTTTATTTCCCTGAGAGCTATGTCTAGTGTTATGCACACTTGAAGCATGCATTACGCATCCCCTATCTTTCCTAATGTAAGGTGGGAACACAAGTAGAAAATAGTGATATTAGTGGGGAAGCCGGAAAAAATGTGGAACTGCGGTCATACCTGCTCAGAAACGACAGGGAGAAACAGCTATATTAGCAACGAGTGAACGAAGAAATAGATAAGTAGGGTGAGAACTTATACACACAAGACATAAAGCAGACTTGGAGTAACTACAAAGAAATACTAACAACTGCAACCAGGCGGATATAAAAGGTGTGTAGAAGCAGGCAAAAGAACAGCGTGGTGGAATGGGCATATCCGGGAAACTATAGTAGCAAAGAAAACAGCATGGAAACAATACTTAAGATACATATCAGATCAGAACTACAATCTTTATAAAGAGATGGGGAAACTAGCAAAAAATACGGTAATAGTTGCTAAGAATAATACATGGGAACATTTTGGAACGAGAATGGAACAAAATCCAAAGGACAACCAAAAACTACGGTATAGAACGTTGAGAAATATGGGTAAGGAAATACAGGCACCACAGATGCATATACTATCAGATGAAGGAAGAATGTTGACCCAGGGAATTGCTGTACAATGAGAGTGATCTGAGGAGGGTTATTGTAATTATAACCGAAACGTTAGCAACAGTGTGTATCTCTAAACTTGTCCGTTCTTCGAAATCAAAAAAGCAATAGACATAGTCTGTGCTAAGTAAAAAATAAAACCATCCATTCCAAATTTTTAACTCGAGGTCATTTTAAAAAGTACAATGATTCGATAAATTTCATCTTTATACATCCCGTAGCAAGATTCCTAAAAATATATTCATTTCTATATCAAATATCTGCAATATGAAAAATCAAGCGATACCTGAAATTATAAATTCTTTACCTTGAAATGTTACGTACAAAAATGTCCTGGAATTTCCTGAGAAATTTCAATATATCATAACACAACCCGTGATAGTGTTGCCAAACAATCACAAAAGATTCTTTCCGTCATTCTAGTCCGATTTAGGTACAGAAATGTACGTTGTTTAGTCACTATTCATAGAATTCATTTTTTCAATTTCGTCTTTTTTTGCTATAGCTTACATAACTTTTTAGTAGACAGATATTTTCAATTATCTATTGGGTCATTTAGTGAAGAAATACAAATCACATATGAAATGCATACCGATGGATGCCATATTGTTGAAATATACCGTTTTTGAGACCAACGCATTCGTAGCCGCTCCTCGTTAGGGAAATGAACTGATTGTATTTTTTTGATATAGTAAGTATTATTCAAAGATTGCGTACAATACAATTAATTGTCAGATACAACTTCAATTGTTAATAAACGCTAATTATTAATTGTAGTTCCATGATAGGGCGGTATTTACAATCCCGTTGCTATTGATTCCCACTTTCAAATAAAATTATAGCAGTGACTCAAGCATGTTTTATTTATATTTTGACAATTTGTGACATACGCCCACTAGATCAAAAAATACAACCGTTTAATTTTTCGAATACGACTATGACCACTTAAACTCCTTTATCTCAAAAACGATGTATTTCAACATTTTGGTATAGGTATAACTAATTTGTGTGGTTCGTATTTCTGTATTGAATGGCAAAAATTTTGAAAATACTGAAAAGTTTTGAGAAAAAATAAAAAGTAGTTCAGGTTATCGCAGTGCCATCAACATTCTTCGAAGGAACTAACGGGATAATTCGATTCACCATCCTAAAATAACTTCTGGTACTAGATTCTATCAAAATCTCAATGAAATTATATAAGCCATAGCAAAAACAAAAAATGAAAAAATTCTCTTATGGCCAGTGCATTTTTGAACCAAGATAAATTGCCTTAAATCAGCCTAGAATGATATTTGTCAACGTAATAGTGCTGCCAATATTACGGGACATCCTGTATAGAGTGCTTCGTATGTGAGTAATTTGATTTGCAGCTCCGATCCAACCAGAAGTTGTTGCGAGTTGGAAATATTGTCTGAAAGGAGATCCTGACTCCTAATGGCATTGTACAGGATTTGAAATTATCTATACCGTTGTTCACCAAATATTTTTAATATTATACTAACTGAATCACTTGATATAACAGTATATTATTTCATAAGGATCACAAGTGACATTTTTTATGGCGAATATGTAAGTTTAGCTACAAAAAGTCACTTTGGATTCACATGAAATATGCTATTTTTTCTTCAAACGCTCAGTGTTAAATTGAATATAAAACGAGAACCTATGACATAAAGCATAAAGTAACAAAACGTCAGCAAGGCAACCCACAATAATTATCAGATCCGATTACTTTTTTCTTTTTATTATTATAATTTTAATAACACATACAGAATAGATGGAACACTTTTCAATCCAATTATGGAATTAAAATAAAATTTTGTATTATTGGACATGCATATGCATACATCGGATAAAAAAGGGTCAATTCATAATTCTATATCGATCACGAGTAATGATTAGGAGTAAAGTCCGTGTAAATAAAGGAACTGTTCCGTAACTGTTCCGCAAACTCTTCGGGCTGCCCCATTCCCTGGACGTGACCATTACCGTGTTTTGAATTTATGTTTTTCAGATCAGTAAATTGCCGAAAATTGAAATAGCTTGACATACTCCATCGAAAAATCTGGAGGAATGTTCCAGTTTGAGTTATTTGAGTTATTCAAAATACTAATTTTTAGTGAATAGATTTTCTTCACAAGATTCTTTGGACACTTGGCTTGATAGCAAATCTTCCTCCAATTTACCAAAATAAGAACGAAAGGGCTAGTAGATGCTCTGCAATTTGAAAATGACATCACACTAAGTAAACATCATACGTTAGGTTATATATAAAATTACAAAGAAAAACTTACCATTTCTTATATTTTTGACTTCACATAAAATAAAGGCGCTGCCCATTGTGTAAGGGCGCTAATTTTTCTATAAATAGGTGAAATTTGATTAGGGATAACCAGGTACAACCTAAACTATTTGATGAAAATATTTTAACCTAGCCCAATGTTGTGACAGTGACATATCAGTCAACGGTTGTGGACCGAGCTATTCTAACTTACGAGTTTACATATTTTACTTGCCTGCTTTCCCTTTACTCACGTTTCTGTATATTTTCCTCTCACTTACAGAAAAGTGCAGGCAAAAAATGTGAGGTAAAAATAACAAACCTATGATAGCCACTGGAATTACGTACTTTTTGAATAACTTATTCCTATTCCTCTAGCTGCAGATATTATTATACTTTAGCTGCTTTAGCTTTTAAAGTGATGGCTTAGAAACTTCTGTATCATTAAGTGAATTATATATTGTCATATTTCTGTGACGTCTGAAGAAAAAATACGTTAAAACTAATGCCATTTTGTTAAAAACAAAATTCAAATAAAACTGGTTGGCAAAAGTGATGTATCCAATGCGAATATCGTTTTCAAGAAAATTTCCAAAGGGTGGGTAAGCTTAAACAAAGAACACAGATGTAGGTGCACGTGGTCTTAACAACCTCAATTGAGTTGGTGTATTTTGATTAGGTCGTTTTGAACCAAAAGATGTAAACCACATCACCTTTGTCTCTGTGATTATCATAAATATTAGATGGAAATGTCGTCTGTAAAACTAAAGTTATGTTTTAGAAAGTTATGAATATTCAAATTTGCCATTGTTAGGGCTTCTCTTTCAACATGATCGCAAAATACGAACAAGGAGAGGCTATCTTGATGTACTCTACTTGTATAAATATCATAACCTTTATATTGCGCACGACAAATATTACAACTTTTAGGGTCAAACACGTGAAATTGCATCAAAGAGTAATCAATTATAATAATAAATGATAGTTTGAATCATTTGTCTCCCAGGATCACCCAAATTTTCTTAATAGAAAATAAAATTTATTATCTTGAAGAATTCGACCCCCGAAGTAAAAAGATTCCACGAAAGAAACTTTGAAGGATATAGATGTTGATTACCATACTAAACTGACTGAGACAAAACGCAGACAATTCTGTTAAAAATAATGAGTATCTATTTCGCGAATTTAGAATTTCGTTAAGTCTGAAAGAAAAACTTTCTTAGTAGGGGATGATATCAGGATTGATCGAGCGGCAGATCTGCAGTAGAAAAAATTCAAACTAAATTTGATTAAATTTGTGAACTGCCGCAACTTTCGTGGGACTCCCTTTTGATGGGTGAAAGTTAAGAGAGACAGTAAGAGATTTTGGCAAGATTTGAGATTGTATACTACGACCCAATAGTCTGTGGGTAAGTTTCAAACTAAAGATATCGAAGTCAAGGACTAGACCGACAATTCTGGGCGTATCCTTGCACTAAATTCCCGATCTCCTAGAAATCGATTCCATCTTAACGAAAATTACGTGGGTGGGGTGAAATTAATTACCTAAGGCAATCAACTCACCTCGTCTACTAATATTTAACCATTGATTTTTTTAGCGAGAAATAAAATTTTACTCTCAAATTTGTCGCTGGATGTTGAAGTCTGGAAAGAATTTTCATCTGGCTATTTCCGTCGCTGGAATCAATACTATTTTATTTTGATATTTCTTGAATGGAATTAATTCAACTAATCTCTTTTGTTTTTTCATTCATTCATTCCATGTACAGAGAAGAAGTTCCCTAATAGATTTATTTATTAGTTCTAATGTATTCAATGTTTAATGAATGAGGACTATTCAAATTTCCTATGCATGAATATCTCAACAACATGGCAAGGTACAAATAAATAATTTTCGAATGGATTATTGAAATGTACTGACAAATTTTACCAAATTAACATGAAATTTAGTTTGAACAAAACAATTCCATTCATGACATTCATGTGAACACTCTCTACACGGATTGATAGGGAATAATTTCAAAAACGGGAAAACGTTTTATTTGACCTGGAGGTTTTGAAACAACAATGGAAAATATTTTGACCATAAAATATTCCAAAAAATCTTCCTATTCATGAATCCAGCACGATTGAGAAAAAATTCGTGCTATAATCATAAAGAATCGGCCAATGACAGACTTGGAGGTATTTAACAAGAGCGGGCGAGCAATACTTCAAATCACGAATTTTCGGGATGGAGAAACTGAGTGCTGCGAAGTGGGTGCCGCATTTGCTAATCTCAGATCAAAAGATGTCCGAATGCAATTTTTGGGGAATGTTGCCACCGATTTTGTAGGAATCCGTTGGATTTTCTTTGGAGTCTCATCACAACGGATGAAACCTGGGTACACTGATATACCTTAGTAACAGTGAACTGAAGCGAGTAGCAAAGCTCCGAAAAAATCTCACATGTCAAAATCAGTTGATAAAGTAATGTCATCAGTTTTCTGGCATTAAAAGGGATTCATCCTTGCAAAGAACTCGCCAAATTTTACGCCGTGCAACTCAAATCTATTGCGTAATCTCAAAAAGTAATTTATAGCACTCATCCTCTTTCGCTAGGTTGAGACTTAAGCTAGCGGAATCGCTTCCAACGAGAGGGGACGAGGGGTGAAAAACTATTAGTTGTGTAATAAATAAGAGAAATATGTGTAGAAAGATATGACAGGTTAAATTGGGGTCCGCTCACGTGGTCCTGCTAGGTGGAGGTTCCAGCTAGCGGGCTTACTCCCAATTGACAATTATTAAGGTGGTAATAGAATAATGAAATATAATACACTTTAAATTGGGTTCCGCTCACTTGGTCCCGTTAGGTTGGGATTTAGGCTAGCGGGATCGCTCCCAACGAGACGGGGTATAGAGTAATCCATTATCGAGGTAGTGATAAATTAATGAAAAATATGTTAAAAGATATGACATGGGATAAATTGGGTTTCGCTCACTTTTCCCCGCTAGCTAGCAAAATCACTCCCAACGAGAGGGGTGAAAAATAATTAGGGTGGTAATAAACTAGTCAAAAATAGGATGAACCAAATGCAGAGTTAAAGCGCCTGAATCGACGCCTATGGTATCCCATGAAAGGCGTTGCATACAGTCTGGAAAGCTGTTTTTGATTTAAGATTTAAGCTAGTCGGACACCTCCCATCGAGAAGGGGTGAGAGGTGGAAAATTAAAGTGATAATAAACTAATGAATACTGACTGAAAAAATGACATAAGTAAAATTGAGTTCCGCCCACTTGACTCCGCTAGCTTAAGGTACCTCATAATATGACTAATTTCTCACATATTCTCAATAGCAATGTGGAACAATATCTTTTGCATAGCAGTGTTGTCTGACGTTCCCGCAAAAGATGAGTAAATATGAATTGCTGCTAAATATAGTAAGACTTCTCAATGAGGATGTTGAGTGATTTTCCAATACCAAAAAGTTTAATCTCAGCTTATAGTAGGATCAATACCTGTTCATTAAATACATATTTCATATCAAAATTTCTTTTCTCTTTGTTGCTCTTAATTAACAAAATTCCCATTTCTTAAATGATCTGAAACGAAAATCGAGTCATGAGTTCATGGAGTTAATATAGCTATAGTTAGAAAACCAGTAATTTATAAACTTTTAGTTTGGTAGTCATGTTTCACCAAAATACGTCGGCGTTCAATTTCCTAACTTCTTTCTGTCAAAGTTTTGTGCTGAAGAACCTCATCCTTGTTTACATGTGTTTTCTCAATTTGTCTGTAGTTTTCAGTTGTTGTTTGTATTTCAGTTATTGTTTTTGAGTATTTCAATTTTCGTCTATAGTTTCGCAACAGAACAGCGACGATGTTGAGGTTATGGTGCATACGTATTTTCTTACTACTCCAAACCATTCTTTCCTAAATTCGGCATCTTTCGGCACGGTTGGTTGCGTAAACTACCCCGTGTTTTTCGGAAAGCTAACTTCACCCCATGAACTCGTGACGCTGCTTCCATTTTAGACACCCTCGAAAAGATCAAATTTTAATCGTTGTTTTTTCAATATTAGGAGGTTCAGAAATTACAACTTTATACAGGGTGAGTTTTTTTTGATGTTTAGTACAGGGATCTCAGTAACTATTGCAGATAGAGAAACGGTTAAATGGG
>JAUIMX010000041.1:0-18524 GCA_033557805.1 Phaenonotum sp. SLE1380
TTACTAAGTAGTCGTACGTTGGATTTACGCCATTACGTAAATTTTATCGCGAACCCCCGGCAATGAGTTGGCGAACCACCGGCAATGAGCTGGCGAACCCACAGGGGTTCGCGAACCCCACTTTGAGTAACACTGCTATAGAGAGTCGAAAATTTGATAGTTTGCGGGAAAAATCGCTCTAAATAAATCACTACATATAGGTATAGTGCTAATGAAGCATGAAAACTCTATCAGGAGGTTTATCCTAATCAGAATATTCCCAGTAAAATATCTTGATTCGGTATTATTTGAGATTAGTTGAGATCGGCCAATTCAAAACAAGAAGGTTAGAATGTGGTTGAAACGGCTATTACTTTCCAGTAATCTAGATTTCAAGATAGGTTCCTGTGCAGTAATTTTATCAATTTCTCGATTTTATATAACAGAACCTTTTTTGTTCTTGAAATATTCAAGAATCTTAATCTCTTGGAAAAATTATCAAAAAATGGAGAAATGAAAAAATGGGGGTAAAATAAGGAGTCTACCCCCCTCTCCGCACGTCCATGTTGAATTTTTCCTCCAAACTTCATATCAGTGGACACAACTTATTAACAGTAGTTCACGTATCTATTAACCTTAAACGGTTCTGAATATAATTAATAAAAACTACTTTCAGAACGCCATGTTTGAAGTGGTATAGCTCCCTAATAAAGCGTTTTCCGTACATATTTATATCAACTTTTCTTAATATTTTCTCAAGTTTAATAGTTACATAAAGTTTGGAAAATGAATTCTGAGAGACCCCGTATAGTTACAAATATTATAAAGGGGAATAACCCAAATCAGAGAATAATATTTTGCTGATATTATTACGACAAAAGGTTGATCCTCTTACGAGTATCCTGCACTGCGATGACTTGGGCCTTTTGTGCTCTTTTGATATTTATCACTCTTAAAGTCCTGTTCCGGCAATAAAAAACTTACTATGAATTTGTTTTAGTTTATCTTGTTTCGTTTTTCCGATCGCTCCCTGTCGCTTTATAAGCTTTGCAGTGACAAATGAGATGCAGAGGTGTTCCCTCATCCTTCCCATATCTTCGGCATTTTTTTTATATTCTTTTGATTTAGTAAGAAACGTTAAGAGCTTGTTATATGTTAAAATTATTTAAATAAGCGTATACAGGGTGTCCGGGAATCAGGCTCCCACAGAACAACCACAGATTTCTAAGGCCAGAAAAAGACAAATTTATAACATAAAGTTTTAAATTGAATCGCCTGGTTTGGCCTCAGGAATCTGTGGTTGTTCTGTGGGAGATTAATTTCCGGACACCCTGTATAACTGATGAATAAAACAACGTGATTTTCTTCTCTTCGATTTATTGCGAAATGACCTAGTTTCGATCTTTACCAGACCATCGTCAGCATTTATAGTAGGAAATTAACATTGAAACATCTTGCATATT
Organism: Phaenonotum sp. SLE1380; assembly: GCA_033557805.1. NCBI lineage: Eukaryota > Metazoa > Arthropoda > Insecta > Coleoptera > Hydrophilidae > Phaenonotum > Phaenonotum sp. SLE1380. The sequence goes on from JAUIMX010000041.1 coordinate 1,443, forward strand.
CAACCTAGGCAACAACCTTGTGTTGTCAATATAACCAAATTTCAGCATAAAAATAATTATCGATCATTTAATTATTAAATCAGAATTTGGAATCTTGCTGTTGAAACGACATGGAACGGAAAGCAAACTGTCAAATCAAACACTTGGAGTTTGATTTGACAGTTTGGTTTCCGTTTCATGTCGTTTCGACAGCGAGATTTTAAATTCTGATTTTATAATTATATGATCGATAATTACTTTATGCTGATGGTTGGTTTTATATAGACACCACGAGGTTGTTGTTTAGGTTGAATATGTTAAATGTTTAAATATTAATTTTTACACTACTAAAAACCGAAACTAGTCAATTTTTTAGTAAACCAAAGACAAGAAAATCACGTTGTTTTATTCATTACCTAATTTTGATATATGTCTTTTTATAAAAAGAGAAACATATAGAAAATGAATATTTAGTCAAGCCATCAATAAATATGCTCACCTTAGTACTTACTTTTGGTAATATTTTTAGTGATCTTATTCCGACTGAATAGCACATGGGATGCATATTTGTTACTAAATGAAATAATTGATATTAGCAATAGCACAATATTGTGAACAATGGTCATTTGGATTTATCAGAAACGTTAATATCTGAATATTCATAATTATTTTTGAGGAGCAATTCAAAATAAGCTATCATAAAATAATGCAAGAGGTACTAATCAGTTGTATACCCGTTATATTAGTGGCAAAAAAAACTTTCAAAATGAATAATTAAGAATTTGTATCCGTTTCTTACTCAAAAAAACGATCAATTGTAACCAAAATTTCGAAACTTAGGACAGGGATTGTCTTAGAACAGAAATAAAACAAGTTCAGTTAATTTTTAGGGAAACAATTCACCCAGCTAAGAGAAAAGTTCATTAAATAGACATTCTGACCTAACCATAGCACTGAAATATTTAAGCAATCTTAAAATGGTCCCCTGGAGTAATTCCTTGAAAGCCCTGGTCAAATTGCGCTTTGAATCAAGCACAATAAAGTTGCCAATAAAATACGTGAAAAAGAACTTCCCTAGTCCGGAGAGGAAGACCCCTAATCAGGAAATGTACCAACTTGGAGCCGACCTTTTATTAACCCATAGGAAATTTATATTTAAAGATAAGTTTTATTGTCTACAGCGGCGGAAAATGGGCTGCGTATGCAAAAATTTCAATTGCAAAATGAGAATCGACGTTAATGAAGGAATTTAACGGTGATGGATGCGGTTGTCGGAACGAAGTTTCTCTACTGGAACAAATCGGATGGGATTGAAAAGATAGAAAACGTATAACGCTCGCTAGGTTATGTAGGATTGGTTAATATTTCCAGCTACAAAATGGATAGACAGCTTTGTGATAAGTCCTCTCATATCTGTTAGGGACGTAACCGCAGCACGTTCGCCAGTTTGGCACCCTAGTTACCCGCAAAATCGATTACATATGAACAAATGATACACTCCGTTGGTTCAGACTTTCAAAATTTGCAATGTTGTGTTTCTGTCAAGTAGATAGGAATGGTTTTTTTGAATAATCGTGTTGCATAGAAAGAATCTGTTATAATTTATTCCTATTGTTTCAAGTTTTCGATTTTGAGCTTTCACGGCTACCGTCAATATTGGATAAAGGTATATCAGGAATACACCGTGTATAGGCATTGTCAGTCGCCTACGTTTCGTCCACAATTGCATGGGACATTTTCATGGCAAAAAGGTTCTGAAACTAGGTCACATTGATACAAGAAAAGGCTGTGTACTAGGGTATCCCCGCGAACAGAAACCCTGCAAGCAGGAGCAGTCTTCTGGTCTTCGAAGATCAGCTTGTAATGTAAGTTTATCCAATCTTGTAAAATTAGTTTGCATCAATATAATGATGACATATAGATATTCTATTTAGAATATGAGAGATATTTGATCATATTCAACCAATTCATTATGGAAATTCGGATTCCAGTTGCCCCATCTGTAGAAAATTCTATTGTCTTGAGAACTATAAAAAAGATAATTGTATAACAGATGGCAACCTACATATAAACAAATAAAGTATGGTCAATAAAATATAAAATTTTCATAAAATTGCTAATATCTCGAAAACGGCTGAAGGATCTTTAGTCCAAGTAATATGAATTTATCGGGGAATCGAAATTTGTGACAATTTGATAGATGCGTCAACCAGAGTATGATTCAGGAAGATTTTCCGGGTTTTTAGTAAAAGTTTGAAAATATGACTTTTCTCTAAGCCAGTTCAATATAAAACTGAATTAGAATGGGCCGTATGGGCGTTTAATAATCTCATTTAAACTGAGACAAATAGTACATCACTAAACCACCAAGTTTCGTTTTGAAATTTTTACTTATAAAAAGATTATAGGTAATGAACAATTTCCGTATTCTATACCTTTTATACAAATCAAGAATAAATTCAAAAGGATAAAACCAATGGTGGTGGAGAACCCTTCAGTTATTATTTATTGAACAATGATTATTTTTCAAAACGAACATTCCAAATTATATAACACGGTATATTCAAACTACATCTAGATCTAGCTAGAAGCTAATGAACTATTAATGTCATTTGCATCCATCCAAACTAATTCCAGATACGCCAAGTACATATTGATTCACCCTCCAAACAATTAAAGTTTGAAGTGGATGTGTGCTAACCTCCAATTTCTTGGAGGCAAAGATACACATTCTCCTCACAAATGCTGTTAATTATTAGTAAGATGCTGCTAACAGTTCTGATAAGCAAATCTTATTGCTTTTGTGTTTACCTACCATTAACGATGGGGGTTTGATTGTAAGCATAATGAATGTTACATTTTTCATTCAATAAGGTCATTATACTGACATTAAAATTCATTAGTGTTACTGTTCTCTTATTGAGAGTTTGACAAGAGAAGAATTGATGCTTCTCAGAACTAAAAGGCGTAGAACAGTTAATTAGGATTGGATAATAGGAGGATGAACCGTTAGATATCCCTTTTTATTTGAGCTCATGTTCAATTAAATTTGTTTTATTTTTTCTCTGGGAATATTTTCAGAATATACGAAAATAATTATGTTGTGAGAGACCGGACGTAGTTTACGAAGATAAGTGATTGGATCGATGTTTTATACTCAAATGAAAAAAGTTCAAGCCTCTCATATTTAGGTAGAGATTTTTTGAACTTCTTTTTGCAATGCGATTCCCATGCGGTGGTCCGAATTTTACCTTAAGGGCAATATCCACCAATGCTATAAGTAATGATATTTGTAAAAATGTTTCTTTCCATACACTTTATTCATCATTGATTTGATGTGGCGTGTTTGCAAAATTGGTGTGTTAGCTTGTTGACCAATTTTCCAGCTATTTTATTGCTAACTAGACCCATATAACCCGCTACCCACCAAAGGCGAGACTTTTTGTTATTTTTGTTAGATTTCACATTCGATCGACATAGTCTGGACACAATTTTACAGTATTTTTTTCAAAAAGAAACTCTCGTACCATTTTGTGACATAAATATTATTCTAAATAAAATTTACGATTTTTACAAGTCGTACTTTTTGTTCATAAAAAAGCTCTACAAAGTAGCTGTAAACATCGTTTTCCCGAAGGGTAATTTGAATGAAACTTGTGCAGATTATGCACCTGTTGTATGCCGTAGTATGCAACAAAACTAAAAATGGTTTTCAAAGTTATAACGAAAAAATCAAATTCTTTTCCAACTTTTGAAGTCCCTTATAAAACTTTTGTGACCAAGTGTTATTCTGATTCTATATGTTTGAAAAAAAGATTATGTCCAAATATTTTTCTGCGATATATTTTGCAAAGTATCCAACGTGGCATTTTTCTGTAGTGCACAATATTTTAGTAACTTTTTTTTGCTATCCAAAAAGGCCCAGTGGATTTGCGTCTGGTGAGTTCGAGAACAATTGTGAGGTCGAAATGAAGTTCGGAACGTTGTTTTTCAGATATTCTTGGGTCACTCGCGCTTTGTGACACGGTGACGAGTTTCGTTGAAAGGTCCATGGTCTTGCACCAAAATGTTTGTCCGCCCACTGTTTTAAGACAGCCTTCAGAACACTTTTCCGATAATATGTCGCATTTTCTTTGACGCCAGACTCAATGAAAACGATTGGAGTGCGCCCATCCGTGGTTACAGTGGCCCAAAATAATATTTGTTGTGGATGCTGCTTCCTGTTGACCAACCGATGGCTCAAATTCTCGTAGAAACGTTTGGTCAAGCAAACCCTATCGTACTATCGTATTATTGTTTAATTGGGAAGTTTATCCAGTCGCAAAAAAACAATGTTCGGAAATTTACACTTTCGGTCAAGCGAAGGAACTCCTTCGTTCTCTCAAGTAAAACTTGTTGCTGCTTCGGAGAAGATTATGCACCTTTTGGAACTTGTAAGGCTTGACCTTGAGCTCATTTTTCAATATGCGTTAGATGCTGTAATCGGATATTTTCAGTTCTTTAACCCTATTGTACGTACCTTAGGGTTTTTTGAGAATATTTAGAATGCTATCCCTTTGGTGTGATTCCTTAGGCCATTGACATCGAAGGCTACTATATCTATAGCTACAGAAATAGTTACTTTGCGCATCTTAAGTACTACCTTTGATTATCTATACTTCGTAATCAGATAGCTCAAGCCTGTAGTGATATTGGCAACCGTACGGAGTCTGCCAACAAGCACTTCTATTGGTCGAGGCGGTCGCTCTTGCTACCACATTGTATTTTCTTAGCACCGTTCGAGTCATAGCGATGGCTCCGCCGTATAAGATTCTACGCTGCGTCTGTAAGCTATTTTGAATGAACTCTAACTCGTTGGCAATATGTGCTGCCAAGCGACTCATAAGCACGAGCAATCTATATACGAAGTATATATTATCAAAGGTACTACGATCTTGCAAGAGAGTAAAAAACGAACACAGGCCTGAAAGATGCTAACCCTCTCGCTCTCCATAAAAAGGATGTCTAGTATGTCTGCGCAGCTTTATCACGATATGGTAACTGTACAGTACTACGCTCCCCATTCGTTTGCTTTGGCCCATCTGAGTGGTAATGAAGCGAATATTTCCCATTTCTTCCGAAAACCTTCACTTGACAGTTTGGTATTGCAACCCTAGGATAGGTCGAAATGGTATACGTAGGATCTCATGATTCCTACTTACTTGCTGTTGTTTTCTTCCGAACCTTCAAATGCAGAGGCAAGAAACTTAACCTAACTTATTATTTAATTCAAGTTGCAGCGAATGAAATTATTACATGTAGGTCACTATATGCACTTTGTAATGAGGTGACCAATTTGCAAACTCTATATTTTTTCTAAAGTAAGCTTTTTTTAATTGATTCATATAGCCCCGCTTCTTTCGTCCATAAGGCCTATTGGGCGCTTTGTAAATCTATACTAACCTACAGTTCTTATCATGGCAAGGCGTAAATTTATAATAAATAAAGAACACCTTGTCTGGGGTTTGAACCAACTGCGCTGAGGTGATATGAACGGCAGTCTAGCGCTCTACCAACTAGATAACTCTCGCATTTTTTTAAAGTAAACTTTTTCAGTATCAAATGCACTAAAACACTGAAAAAAAATTTTTGGTAATTTTACTACTACAGGGTCCGGCACTCGAAGTGTAACCTATTCAAAAGGCCATAAATTCGATTTGGAAAATAATTTTTAATCAATTCAAAGTACAAAATGTGTGAGAATAATAATAAATTTAGAATCAATTCACTCTGACTCGATATGGCCACCTTTTGCCTTCTTCACTCTTCGAGTCATGTCAGGTGACGTTGTAGTCACTTGACTACCACCTCCATAGCGTTTTGCTATGTTAACAGTATCATTGTAGCGATTTGTGATGCGATAAGCAAGAATTTAATTCTCCTCGAGGTGTGCGAGCCCACGAACAATCGCTGGTTGTGATTTTCCAGCTAAATATAAAGCTATCACACTATTACGTTTGAATTTTTTCGCTTATAACTTTTTTTGAGTTCACTTTTGGCAAAATGCTTTTGCACGCTTCTGAACAATGCTCATAACTGTCAATTAGCAAATTAATTGACAGCTATTGCCAATTTGATAGCTGCGACAACGGTCTAAAATTGGTTACACTTCGAGTGCCGGACCCTGTACTTTACCTGTAAAATTCCCACTATTGATAGTTGGCAAAAAATTTGCCTACTATTAATAGTGGTAAAATTAACAAAAAATTTTCTCAGTGCAGACGTAATATTTGAATTTTTTCTAATGATTCTGAATATTTGAACTCCAATAGTCTAAAAATAGCTACGGAAGTTCCTCAATACTCGTAAATGTTGAACCTATCAACCCAGACATGAAATCTACATTTTAATACACCCAGTAGCGAAAATAGTTTCGTTTTATTACGCGCATAATTTTAACCTGGTTTAAAAACAGTTAGGAGTTATTCAAACAAAAATTTATGAGAAAATGTACGGTTATTCGCGGCTGTATGTAAAACAGAGACAGGAATTAAAGTGATAATTTAATTGTTCATTAGAAGGCCATTCGCCCACCATATGCCGCGGTCTCGGACTTTATTTATTACTTATTACAAACACTCCAGGTCTGTAATTACACCTTCATTTAAAAATAATCATCTACGGTATCATTAGATTTATGAACGTTCAAAATTTCGCGCTCTTCCTAATGAAATTTACTTTTATTCAAATAGTTTGTTAATGAGACATTGATGTTTTTTTCACTGATTGATATATTGTGTCGTATAAAAGACCAGCGAATATACAGTTCTATGCACAGCAGGTTCCATTGGCTGAGAAAATTAGGAGTACAATTTTGATTCAGGATCTTTCTTTTTGAAAATTTTGATAATTGACTTGCACACGTCGATTTATGGTTATAGTATTTTTGCAAGATAGATACTAGTACAATTATTATTCTATTAGAATTTAGATGGAGATAGGGTTAATTTTTGATGATATTGTCACGTATAGAAAAGTCACAATCATGACAATATACGTAGAACAAAAACGAACACTTTTCGAATGGATAACTTTGTTGAATATGGAAGTTGCAACTGTGAAACTATCAAAAATATATTAATAATTGAATTGTAACAACAAGTGTAACTCCCAAAAATGATTAGTAATTAAATGTTTTTCCTTAAAAAATCTGGATATTTGGATACATAGAATATTATTATGACAAGAGTGGTAGAATTTTAGTTGAAAAATATTTCGGGTTTTCGTGAATATAAAAAATATATTGATTAAACAATACAATAAAATACTTCTCAACAGAGCAGAATTGTTTTGAAATTTGTTATAAATAACTCTTCCGCCACTGTTGCGATACTGAAGTTAAAAAAACTTCCCTTTATTGGCAAAAAACGAATGCATGCTATGTTGCCCTTTCTATTATAGACTTCAAACCATTTGTATAAAAAGTGCGTTAAGCTGTTTTAATTTTTTCTTACTCGAAATGTAGAACCGATAAGCACGTATCCACGGAAAAAGGAAAACGGTATATCATTGCGCACGTCACCTTTGCCACAAACTGGCGGTTAATTTGAAATTCTCCAATCAGCTGGGATTTTTCCGTCTTCTTCTTCTTGTTTTGTCTTATTTGAGTCGAATCCAGAGATTATTCCGTGCTTATGGGCGAATATAAGTTGTATACGAAGGTATTAGATCAAAAACCTAACCATTCTCGCACTTCTTCCCACCATTTTAAGCGGATTGCTATATGCAAGATGCACCCTAACAAAAAAAGAAAAAAAAGAAGAAGTGACGCTCTGACGTGTAAGTGGGCAAATTGCTCTCAGCCTTTGTCAAACACTCTCGGACGATATGAAATAAACTTTTGGGAATATGATTCTATCAAATTAGGCCAAAATTATAATAAACTAGCCTGATTAGTTTATACCCTAACCTAGTTAGCGAGCAGTTTGACAAACACTTATCCACAGCTAATTATTCAAAGCTAATCAATACCTACTTCACAAATTTTGAATTAATTTGACAAGGGTACTGCTACGGCGTATTTCATTAATTAATTTTCATAGTTGATTCCAGGAAGCAACTGCAACACACAGGACTAGCCGGCATCATAAAGCGATACTTTATTCTCCGCTAATTCCTCTACCGCATAGTTCGCCGGCATTTGTTTCAACCGCAGCTATACGGATTTCGAGAGCTACCAGGCATGAGCAGATCTATGCTTTGTCATCGGCCTGAAAGCTAACTAACATGCCGCACTGTGTGAGCTATTGTTTAAATTTTAATCAAATGAAATCAGATTTGATAATTGCTGAGTAGCGGGTAGTGGTTGTATTCCATATTTGTACCGTGTGTCTCCAAATTAGCGTGTAAACTAATACAATATCATTTTATGTATTGTTGGAGTGGAACAAAAACGCTACGAAGTCTGTGTGCTATGACTTTTCAATTTTCGACGTAGACTTGAAAATTTCTCTTAGGGAAAATTCAATGATATTGGAATGAACCTTCAATTTTCTCCAAAAATTGCTACTCTTGCCAAAATTTAGGGTATTTACAGTTTCAGTAAGATTAAAATATATCATTCAAATGTCCTATTTTTGTTATTATTGTGGAAACGGCATAGACCGGTACAAAATCTGTCTGTAGCGAGCTCGAAGGTGCCCAGCAGTTATAATTTACCAATTCAATCTTACTTGACTTACTAATTCATTGTATTGCCAAAATTCATACAAGAGGTTGAGTAAACACTAAAGAAACACATTCAATTACTCACAGAAAAATAATTTCATGAGAAACTACCAAAACAACTCGAAGAGACATCTTTGAACGCCCAACATTGATTCCCTACTTCAACCCTTTATGAGAGGTTGGTAACCCTTCAACATTTTCAAGTAGAATACAGGGTCATTTCGCACATTATTGAGAACCTCATTCAAACCTCTATATTTCTATGTTATCCTAATAACTCCCAAGATAGAAATTGGGTTATAAAACAAGATAAAAAATTCGTTTTTCTTACAAATAGAAATTTTTTGTGATGATCATATTTGTCTTATTTGTCTATCTAAACTTCTGAGCTGGGCGTTGCAACCCTACAAAATTTTTAAATTTGGAGAGGAGTCGTTGTATATTGAAAAGGTGATTCCTTTATTAACATTTAAGATTCAGACAATAAAAATATATACTTTTCCACTTTTTTTTCATAAATTCTTCGTATGTCCTAAATAAATCGTGTTTTTTCAATGGTTTCGACACTAATGCGTTGGGAATTGACAGACGTTTCAAGGTTATATCACACGATCCCCTTCATATTTGAAAATTTCAAGGGGTTACAGCCCACTGCTTAGGAGCTGAGTTTGCATCATACGAAATCTCAATTTTAACAAGACTTGGTCCATTTTTTGTTCCATAACCAAACATTGGACGCTGATGTATTACATCTAATTTTATATTTCAGAGATTTGCTTGCAATTGAGGGTCTTTGTTCATAGTATTTGGTGGGAAATGTCAGAACTTTAAAAGTGAGACGAAGTTATGCGAGCAAATTTGACAGAGCAATGACAGAAGTAGGGGAAGGAGAGGTAAAGTGACCCATATTGCCACCCAAGAAGCCAACTGGATCAGTGATAGTCTACAAATTTTATTGTAAAAAATTTGATTTTTGTGGTCTTCGATCTAAAGTGAGTGGTTTAAACATAGTCATAAATTATTGTCACCAGTTTCATAGAAAAACAGTGTACAATTTATCAGTTTAGTGTATGAATTGAGCAATTGATTCCACTGCAAAGTAGATTAAAACAGCCTCATTTCTAATTTATATTGGTTTTTTCCACCGCATGCCAATTCGAGTAAAATGGCCTACCAATAGATAAGGTAAACTTTTAAGAATGAGTTTCGATTAGCTTCGTGCAATTAATATAAAAGGCTGTTTATAAGCTGCCAAAGGCCCCTTGTAATAAGTAAAACTTTATTTGTAAGTAAATAAATAAAAAACTGTGGATTGCTGTGAATTGATTAGTTTTCTATGTAAAATTAGAATAATTTTTAATTTGAAAACAATATTGATCGATTACTAGACTGTTGCTTATGTTAAATATGCAAAACATAAATGAATCTATATTTAATTAACATAATATTGATGTTTTATTCAAATTATAAATAAATACTTTATCCATTTGTGAATTTGTATAGGCCACTTTACCCGACCAGGGTAGGTAAAGTGGGCAATTCACCATTTCGGCTTAAATCTTAAAATATGCTGAAATTATTAGAACAGTGGTTCAAAAAAAATGTTATATCAAAACTTCATTAGCTAGACGAACAAAATAATGAAATTAACTTCAAAAAGGTTGACACTTATTTGTTTGGTATGCGTTTGAAGCTTAGCGTGTTCACTTTACCTCGCCTTCCCCTATATCTTGTTATATCCAGGTGTCCCAGATTTTATTACCCAAGGATATCTCGCCTATTTATGAAGATATTAGACAGATTAAATGGGATGAAGTAAACAATAACGCAAGGCCTTAAATTTGCATGTACCTTTCACTTTTTACAACTTCCGGTCAAACCGAAAATTACCACTAACTTTGTTATTTCAAATAGAACACCCTATATATTTTTCAATATTTGGATTCTACGATCAATTTTGATAAGGTTTCATGCTCCGGTCAAACCGGAAGTTCAGACTAACTTTGTTATTTTGAATGGAACACCCTGTATATTTTTCAATATTTGGATTCTACAATTAATTTTGATGAAGTTTCATGTGAAACACCCTGTACTTGAATGAAATGTTAATAAATTAGCGAGATATTCATTGGGTGATAAAATATGGGACTTTTAATAAAATAATTCAATATTCTACTTTCAATATTTCAAAAACTGTTAGATTTAGGTATAGAGTATTTTGCTGGTCAAAATTAATCGTAGAATCGAAATATTGAAAAATATATAGGCTGTTCTATTTGAAATAACGAGGTAAGTCGTAACTTTCGGTTTAACCGGAAGTTGTAAAAAGTAGAAGCTCCATGTCAATCAAAGACCTTACGTTATAGTTTATTTTATCTCCGTTATTCATTCTAATAATAAGCGAGATATTTTTCGAGTAACGATTATTCAAATTCTATTCATGTTCACGTGGATAACTGTTGTTCATATCATAGATAATATGTTAGTGGAGAGGATCATTAAGCCATTTTTATGGATATGAATTATTTTACACTGCAAAGAAAAAGAACGAAAATAAGAGCTTTATATTGATATTTACAGAGAAAAGTTATTCATATTCAAAAAAAGGCTCAATGATCCTCCCCACTAATATATTATCTATGATATGAACATCACGAACACGAACAGAATATGAAATGTATATAACAAGATACACTTCTGTCATTGTTGTGGTAAATTTGCTGATATAACTTCGTCTCACTCTAAATTTTATGACATTTCCCGCTAAATATTGTGAGCACAGGCTCTCAAACCGTGATTCTCATATTCATCACAGGCTGAGTGGGATATTGTTGATATGGATGTCAAATTATTTTGGAATATTTGGTGGATTGCCAAATATCAATGTTTTATATTTAGTGGTATTCAAAAAAATAGGTATTCGGTTTAGCAAACAATAACACAAGATCAATATTAATTTCATCACTGCAGATTCAATTTTCTGTGTACGGAGACTGGAGGAGATTGTGCGATTTAATTTGAACGGGATAATACATATCATACATACATATCTATCAATTTCAGTTTCCGGTACTGAAAATCTTTATAATTCCGCTAGATCTGTAGAGTTTAAGCTTGAACTTACCCTTCTATCTCAGATAAATATATAGCTGATATTAACCTGAAACAGGAAATAAATATTACTTCTCCAAATACTTCAATAAAAAAGCATTAACACTAATGAGTTTCAAGAATAAAATTGTAAGAAACTAAACTCGAAAAACCCGTAAAATGAATCACAAAATGAAACCTCAGAGCGTGCTACTCAATTTCTCCATAAAGTTGAAGCTTTTCCAGAACACTTAAGTTTAAAGTATGTTCGTTATGTATTACCAGATAATCTCCTAAAGAAGTTAAATCTTCCATAAATCATGGTAACGACCCACAAAATTAATTAACAAATACCGAAATTTAATTAACAATTTAATTTCGTGTATAGTATCCGTTAATTACTAAATTAAGTCGCCTGTAGTTTGCTTGCGTATATATAACAGCTATCCAAAGACCACTTTAAATTAATTCCCTTCTGCCAAAGAAGCGGAACCGGAAAAACCCGGATCATCGCCTCAGCAAATTGAAAGATATGTCTCCTTTACTTATTGCGCCGTTTTTCTTATATAATATTATAAAATAAAATACAAATTCAGGGAGTGCATCTTCTAGCAAAAAATTTGCTAGCAATCAAGCGTTTTAACTAACCGAAGAGGAAAATTTGCATTGTCATTAATGATGATTGATTTTAAGTGGCTTACAATCTATTGCAATATAATAGCTATTCTTATTTTCGAGATTCACGAGTTCTTTTCGCTATCAAGTTGGTTAGATTTGACGTACAAAAAATCAATTAAGTCTAGTTTCTGAAGTGCAAATTGAAGCGGAATTATTCTAATAGAGTCAGTGGATATGTAATGAAAAATTTAGACATCAGTTTTTTAGATGACGTGTCAAATTAGGCCACAAAAAATTGATTGGTGTGTAACAGACTTGAAAAAATTATGAAGAAAAAAAGACAGCCTACATTACTGAAATTGGCACTAGATATATTAATTGTGTTTCATCTTTCTTTAATTACATTCGCTACCAATTTTTTTGGCATATTTATCTAGAGAAACGGCATTAGATGATACCAAGTCTTGATTTTCGTTCTGCTGATTACTGTTCACCATAGTATCATATGATAAAAACTCTACCAATCCTCTCCTATCTAATTATGCTAGCTACGAACGCAATTATGATACCGGACATAACTTTGGTTTCAGTAATGCAGTAATTTTAAAAAAAGAGCATTCTCACAACAAAAAAAATTGATAAGAAAATGGGTTGCCTCAAGACGGAAAAAATGTGCGAATAAATTATGAAAAGACAAAGGTACATATGGACACTACACAAGACTATATCAAACCAGACCAGACCTAGACTGCATCAAACCAAATCAATCTAAACCGAACCAAACCACATGACATGATCTGAAATAGGGTTTGGGCGATGATAATTATTCAAATTAATTATATTTAAAATTGAAAGGTAATAAATAAGACGATTAATATTTATTATAAAAAAACAGTAGAAATAATAACAGTTATATGAAATCATAAAATTAATAAATTTATCCTGAAGAACTATAGACCAAACTAGTTTGACCTGAAAATACAAACAATTTTTTCCTCAACATGCTCGACATATGAGCTTCACCCAACAAATGAGTATCTATGATTTTCTCCAAATAAATATACAGGAATGTAACAGAATTGCGGTTCGATAAAAGAAACAAATTGCCAATTAATTTGATCGGAAATGGACACAAGAGGATGAAATGTAATTTGCAGAAATGCAGCGTTCTATTCAGTCGTTGCATACAGATTAGTTCAGAGTCAATGCGCATATAATTTCTTTTTGCTTCAATCTAAACACGACTATCTCCATTAGCGAGCACAAAACCACCCGATGCATTGCCTTTCTTTTTTTCTTTCCAGTCTCATATGATTCATAGGGAGATGCATTATTTAATTGAATAAGAGCCCGTCCAAGAGTATAATAGACAAAATATGCTTATAGAGTGCAGAAAATCTACATCTTGCAATAATTTCATTTTTACACTTGAATTCTTGTTCAATGGTTGAACTATGGAACAAGAAATACGTCGAAGATCTGAACATTTCACTAGAAATAACAATTTTAAATAATTAGAGAAGGATATGCTGGTACTCGTTAAGTGTTTTTATTAATTTGAGCTTGACATGTTTCGGAGGATACTCCCTCCATCCTCAGAAGCTTTCGTGTTTTTTGAGATGAACATATGATGAGTCAATAAATAAGTAGATTTGCCGTATTTTTCGGATATTTGAGATTCAATTTACATGCTCCTGCATGTGTTTAGGTACGACAAATCTACTTATTTATACTCATCATATGCTCATCTCAAAAATCACGAAAGCTTCTGAGGATGGAGGAAGTACCCTCCGAAAGATGTAAAGCTCAAATTAATAAAAACACATAACGACTACCAGCTTATCCTTCTCTAATTATTTAATATAAACGCGTTGGACCCATCTTCCAATATTTAATAACAATTTTGTTCACTTTGAGATTTTTTACATCACTAAAATTTGTAATTTCTTACAAAATTACTCAGAAGTTCTAATTTGGAGTTATCTGTCAGTAAAGATCCTGAAACTTTTTATACGTTTCAATAATGCGGACAACTATTCAATAATGGTATTATTCGATATTTGAATTGTATAAGGTTTTGTGTGAAATATTCTGTACTCGAATCGAACTGTTTCTATTGAATTATTAAGTCAACCTATCAGATTTTATTGCCCAATAGATATCTCGCTTAATTATAAAAATATAAAAAAAATTAAAGGAAACAAAATGAACTACAATATTAGGCCTTCGTTGTGCATGTATCTTTCACTTTCTGCAGCTTCCGGTTAAACCAGAAGTTACAACTAACTATGTTATTTCGAATGAAGCACCCTATATATTTTTATATATTCACTTTTCCATGTAAAATATCTTATACTCAGATCGAGCAATTCTGACATTGGTAAGAAAACGTTTTTCCATTACGTTCTGTGCTCATTTTATTGTTTTTACGACTTTGATACAAGATCTTTACTTTCTTGTATACTTTCCATTACTTTCAAATTTCAAATTTTCTTTAGAAATGACAAAAAATTACGAGATATGATATTCCAGTTCAGTAGCCCAATTCGAAGTGCATTTTAAAACAATAAATGTTTCAAATAAGATGTGCTCCGAGTTCAAGGTTTTTAAAAAAGAGTTCCAGTAATAATAGTGAGAAAAAAATTTTAAATGTATGTATATAATATATCTACATACGAGAAAGTCGAATGGAGACCACTCCATATATATTTTTTATGGTAAACGTATCATTAGATTACATAAATAATTGGAAATTGAAATATATAAGTAAACTGTATTCCGTTAATAAAAGCTGTTAACATTTTATAGTTGTGGAAAATTTTAAAATTTCAAACTTCTTGTATCTCAGAAGAGTTCGATTTCAGTATAGAACGTTTTACATGAAATCGTGGAGGACAAATATTGGAAAATATAATATAGGGTGTCCCATTAAAATAATTCTATTTTTCCAAATTATCAAGATATTTTTTGGGTAATAAAATCTGCAAATTTCATAAACACTTCAATATTCAGCTATAAATATCTCAAAACCAGTTCGATTAGGTATAGCAAATTTCACATGGAACTTTATTGAAAGAAATCGTAGAAACCAAATATTGATAATATGAAGGATGTTCCACTTAAAATAACAAAATTGGTAATAATTTTCGGCTCAACCGGAAGTTGGGAAAAATGAGCGGTAGATGTGACTTCAAGGCCCCATGTTATTAATCATTGCATCTCATGTGATATTTTTCCTATCTCAATAAATAAGCGAGATATCCATTGAGTTATAAAATTTCGGACAACTGTATATGTATCGTATACAAGTAAACTTTTAGTTCGAAATGGCTGGTTACGATAGAGTCTTTACACATGAAGAATAGGTAATTTACTTTCAATATCCAAGCTGTATTATAACGCCAGACAGAAAAATATGCAAAACATATACCTTGTTTCGGTTGAATTATAAGATGATCAATGCTCAGCATTGAATGTTCAATTATATAGCAAACAAACCTTACTTGGAGTTTGTTTTAGAAGAACAAAGTCAGGGGGCAATGCCCCTAAGCATGCATGTCCATTTAGACCTTCGACCTTCCTGTGCTTAAAGAAATACTATTATAGACGCTTGTTAGTTGTTGTCTATGTTCAATATTTATGTGCAATCTTGAAAATAATTTCATTATAAATGCGAACTTGGCGAGGAATTTATAATAAGCGTTTGACGTAAGGTACTGTCTAGGGTAATGATTATTGTTATTATATGAAGTTTGTATCCCGCTGTTGATATGTTGCCACAAAATATTCAAACTGCGATACGGATGAAACACGATTGCAATATTGATTTTGCATTTTGTGTTCGTCCATTATACTTGTCATGTTATCTTGCAAAAATTATGAGCTGTGACTAGATCGAATTGAACTTTGTCACGCTTACTGGATCTCACTCTCAGGAGAATTC
This sequence comes from Phaenonotum sp. SLE1380, assembly GCA_033557805.1. NCBI lineage: Eukaryota > Metazoa > Arthropoda > Insecta > Coleoptera > Hydrophilidae > Phaenonotum > Phaenonotum sp. SLE1380. The sequence goes on from JAUIMX010000041.1 coordinate 17,779, forward strand.
TATATTTTTATTCATACAAGCTATACCTTCTTCAGAATAATCTCTTTTTCGATGCAAATTCGCTTGCTGCGATGGTATTGAGTACATTATTTGAATTTAACAATATAATTCCCGAAACTATATGAATAATAACTTCAAATTCAGTATTTTACAACTTAGACATGGAATAACACTAGTACGTAGCAGTTGATTGTTATCTCTATAGAAGACAAGTATGACAAAAAACATTAATATAGAAAATTGTCTTAAGACCCATGGGACTAGTAAACTTATGGATCACGATGCTGTTGGTTTCACTTTAGTTTATGTTTTAAAATGAGACGCGTCGTGTCATGATCTGCTTCGAAGAAGTTTTGTTGTTTTTTCAATTTGAAAAGTGCAAGCAGGTCGCTGAACATTTCAACGAGATTTTTCATAATAAATGACAAGACATGAAATATATTCCCACATGTGATCCCATTTAGGTGGGTTTATTAGACATATCCTATGAGAAAAATCTATTCTTGAAAAATCTACGTTCTGAATGATACAGGTTGACGCATAAAAACGGGGAGATTTGAAATGAAGTTATTTTCGATCGAAACGGCCTATAGTGGATGGATTCTAAAGATTTTACCATCGAATAATATTCACGTTACCGGAGGTAGAGCAACCTTGTTGAGCTTGACCTGTTTGAAGCGTATACCGGGTGAATACGAAAACTTGCTCACCCCATTTATCTTTTTTATTTATGGCAATATTGGAAC
>JAUIMX010000420.1:0-12270 GCA_033557805.1 Phaenonotum sp. SLE1380
GTCTAAATTGAGTAGACATTATAAATAATGGCTGGACAGTATATATAATATCCGGATTTATTACTTTGGCTGTAACATATATATTGCAATATTTATGTGAATTATGATTAGTTTTGTTTTCCTGTTCCAGGATAAAAATGTTTCCACGTCAGAGATGTTCCTCAAATAAATTAAAGAAACATTTCAAATAAAATTGTTTTGTGAATATGTATGATAATATACACCCTTATAATATCAATTTGCAGTTTCATTTTTTTGCTTGACTTACATTTCCATCTTATGTAACAGAACATACTCAGGCAAAATAATAAAATATATTGATCACGGTTACGATTACGGAAAAATCAATGGTATAATAGCTTTATGAATTTTCGGAAGTCCTATTTCAAACCTCATTTAACCTCAGGGAATGAATATGCTATTTGTATCTTAGTGATAAATAAATTCAACAAAAAATACTTAAAACACAAAAAGAAGATTAAGTGCCTCCGACAAAATTTCAACTCAAATGAAAAGTTACCAGTTGTTTACACAAAAGATCTAGAAATTCATACCACTGGCCAACGTTACGTTTACGCAACAGTTTTCAACCCTTTCTTTGAATAATATTTACTCGTATATTTCTATAGTTTTTACACATAGTTATGTGATTAATGATTTTCAAGAAAAAAAGAAACTCTTAAAACTGACATCAGAAACAAAGAAGAAAGATATTGATTGCTATTTCTTGTCCCTGGTAATGGTGAAGCCGGCCATTAGTTACCAGCCAAAATGACGGAGTGCAGCATGCGGCACTTCAAATATACTGAATTGTTTATGTACTACGGACGTTGTTTTTTCGTTCGTATAGCAAACCAAAACTTACAGCTCTTTTTTTTGTAAAAAAAGATAAATGACTTTTACTGAAGACTAACCTTTTAGACGTAAACTATTAATTATATGAGATTTTTCATGAAATCTTCAAATCAAAACATCTACCATTTGGTAGGGAACAGTTGCCAAGCTCACTATATCATTTCAGATCAGAGTTTTCCAACCGGTGTGATCGGCGGATCAAAGGTGGTCCGCGAGAGCCCCGGTGGCGGTCCGCGGAAGACTTCGGTGACTAAACTAAAATTTTCCCGTGAATAAATCGAAATTACAATATTCTTTGAATAGGATTTTGTATACAAGGTGATCCAAATTAAGTGCGCAACATTGATATATTTGTTATTAGTGGAGATACAAAGTCGGTAGTAAAATGACGTTTGCAAAAAACCAATAGAACGGCGCGCTCAAAAATTATTCACGGAAACATTTTTTTTTTTTTGAACACCCTTATATTATTACAGATTTCAATTTCTTGGTAAATTCTGAGTTCATATTGCATCAATCAAATATCGTCTAAGGGGGTAATACTAATTCTGGTGGTAGTTGCAACGTTGTAACTTTGCGACCAAACAAGTTGCAACTACATTACCACCACGGTAAATTCGAATTCTAATAGGTGCAGGTAGTAAGTTCAGAGTGAAGTTTGCCCAACAAAATGACAGGAGATATCCAATTTCTTCTTCTTCTTTCTAAAACTGGATGAAAATTTTGCAGAAAATTGAGCATAGTTTTACAGAATTTGATCATCATATCGTCCATAATTTATTGTTATCTGTCACTTAAGCGTCATCAGTATTTCTTGCTTGATACAGATAGTTTTGAATTTCTTTCTGCCTTTATTTGTACTGTTATTTACGTCTTTTTTGTATTTTTCGTTTAGTTTAGTGTTTCCTACTTAATTCAGTATTTCTTGTTCTATTTGTTGTTTTTCTTGTGTTGATATTCATTTCAAATACAGTACTTTAGTTATTTATCATTTTTTCATATTTTTTGGATATAATGGAAGCTAACAACGACATAACTATTGCAATAGAGAAAAAGTGAGTATTAACAGTTGCTTTTTAGTACATCTCCTTCAGACCCATTTTCACACCTCAAATTTCAAAGTTAAAATGCGAAGCTTAAAAAAATCATCTTCAAATTTAATTGTTTTAAATACACAATTGATCTAGTTTTATTTCGCAGCGAAAGAAAACGTATTAAGAACTTTTCTGAATTAGAAATCCAAGTCATTTTACAAACTGTGGAGGAGAACAAAAGTTTATATTATGGGCGCCTAAAAGGTCCAACTTTGACTCATGCTCATTGTGAGCAAGCATGGGTAAATCTGCAAAATAAGGTTATTGCATTGGGGGTTTCATATAGCTCAGTGGGTGATATTGAAAATAAAATCAAAGACTTCAAAAGTAAATCAAAAACTAAGGCCAGTTTACTCAGAAAAGAGATAACAAAAACTGGAGGGGGCAAGTGGGCATTGATTTTTTAACTCTGGAGGACGAAATCGCTATAAAATTAGTGGGAAAAGAAAGTATAGGGGGAATAACAGGAGGTATAGATACTTTCTTCCCCTCACCCTCAACTTGTACCAACAACGAACCCGATTTAGAAAACCAACCCTCAACTTCTGCCTACCTACCTACCTATCCTAATAATCAACCCTCAACATCTCGACCAACCACTATCAATGTTCAACCACCTGAGAAAATGGATACTTTTAAGCGAAAAAGGCAAAGAACAACACCAGAGGATACCCCAAACTCCCAAAAAAAAAAACGGAACAGCCATTGAAATGATTTGCTATTAGAGTTGGTAAAAAATAACCAAATTCTGAACACCCACTTACAGACCCTATCCAATGCATTGATAGAAATATCAGACACCTTGAAACTATTAGTGCAAAATTTCAGTAACTTTAATTATCATAAGTAACACACATTCTTTCATATTTTAAGGCTGTTTCACCATATAGAGGAGACTAAAGGAAATGACACAAATTTAAAGTCAGTTATTTTTTTACTTTCTCGTATGTATACATACAAAGAAAGTATAGTGATCATGCAAAAATTTGATCTCGAAATGTTGACGAAATCTTCACGTTTTGAGTACTCCTGAATCCGTTTAGACCTTTTTTGTCGTGATGTCTGTCCATGTGTAAACATGATAACTTAAAAAACAAGTAATGCTTGATAAGTAAAATTTTGTATGTAGGAGTGCTAGCTGAAAATAAAACTCATATCAACCTTTGGATAGATTCGAATAACTGGAAGCAATACTTAGGGTGAAGCGAACGTGCCTTTCTTTTTCCGATTACTTTCAAATGTCACATTTTCTTTAAAAATAGCAAAGAATTATCAGATATGAAGTTTCAGGTCAATAGCCCAACTCCTTACTAACAATGATTACATTTAGTATTTTTACTAGGGAGTTCTAGCAATAATGGTGGAAATAATCTTGAAAATCTTTGTATATATCTATTTACGAAAACATCGAGTGGAGATCACTCCATATCTTTAACTTTAGAATAAGGTTTGTGGACTCATTAGAATGGCTACAAAATGTCCTTAAAATTTTTCAGGCTGATTCTTGTTGCGAAGCATAGCAAAAATAATTTACAGTTGTCATTTTAAAGTTTTATAAAACAATACGAATAATCTTCATGCTCACAATTTAAAAAGGGGTTCCTTCTCTTATTAACGTTGATTTCATATTTTAATTCCCATAACTATATAACTATTTTGTCTTTAAAGTTAAAATTCGTATTTTGAGTAGGACATAAGCAGAATTTTAGTCAACTAGTGTATTCGTAGTTGATAAATCCCGATTTTATCTCGAAGTAACTGAAATAGAATTCATATTATTCATTGTGGGTCTAAAATGTTTGCTGAATATCATTAATTAATTTATCTTCTCTCTGAACAACATTATTTTTCTATCTGGTGGACACCCTTAAAAAATAATCAAATTGAAAAAGTTACATAACTAACTTAAATATAAGAAATGGAAAAAAATTAAATATTACATTTCTAATAGGTAAATCGCCTTGTTAGTCTTGATTTACCACTGGTTGCTGACCACCCACTTCATCTTCTACATCATCGATGACTGCATTGTACAATATGCAAAGGTTGTGCAAAAGACAGCATGCAGTAATAATTTTGCATACTGTCTCCGGTTCATATTTAAAAATTTTGGTTAAGCATCGGAATCGTGCTTTTAAAACCCCAAAGCATATTTCTATTGTATTCCTGGTTACTATATGTACTCCATTGTACAATTCCTCTGCAGCATTGCCCGAACAAGGAATCGGTGTCATAAGCCAGGGTTCTGATGGGTATCCTGAGTCACCTGTATCAAAATATTATTCCATTACATTAAATAGTAGGAATATGTTTCGCTCCATTTCAGTTGATGTGAATAATGTTGAACGAAAGCCAAATGAAGTGAAATCAGTTGAATGAAAGCCAATTAATGCGAAGTCACTTGAACGAATCATAGAATATAGGTACATACCCAGCAGCCACCCATCAGTGGATTCTCTGTTCACCAAGGCGTTTCTAAAATTACAATTTCTCCATATATATGAATCATGATTTCCGCCAGGATATAGAGCCACAACATTAAATAATTTCAAGTTTGGTCCACAAATCGCTTGGACATTTATGCTGTGGTTGAAATGTCGATTGATATATTGTTCTGCATTCTCTTGCGGTGCCTCTAATCTTACATGGGTGCAATCTATTGCACCAAGAACATTTGGAAACCCACCTCGAAGCCTGCTTCGTTGTCCTATGTTGAAGAAGTCTTCTTTTACTGCCCCATATTCTTCACCACTAGGAAATTTAATATGTTTGCCACACACATTCACCAAGGCATTTGTCACTTTATGAATTATTCGTGAACATGATGGCTGCGAAATATTCATTGCACTGCTCCCCACCATCCATTGATATCCACCTGTTGCGTAAAATTGCAATGCTAAAAAAACTTCGTGTTCTATGGGCAAAGCAGGCCTCCTTCCAGCATGAGTGTGGCGTTCAATGTGAGGGCGCACAATTTCCACGACAATAATAAAAATTTCTCGGGTCATACGAGTCTTCTGATATAACTCCATTTCACCAATTACTTCAATATCAAAAACATAATCGTCATCACTTGATGAGAAATCATCTGCAATTGCAGCAAAAAATGTCATTTCTTGTTCAATTTCTAATACAAACACTGCAATAGATCACATGTTTAATTACAAACTTGAATGTTATAGCATAGTAGTTCTGCAGATGGAGCATATAAAATGTGTTACATGTTCTGTGTCCCCTGCAGATTTTATCATTTCATGAAGCCTAGTTGATAAGTTGATGAATCTACAGTTCGTTTCAATAAAAGCTTCCTACGCCTTACATTAAAAAAATCACTTTATAAAGTCCTTTTGTGAAATTGCCGAGTCTCTTAAACGAGAACATGAAGAATATTTTTATATATTATTCCAGATCAAGATAATTTTATTGAATACAATCAAATGAAAGGCAGTACTTCCTTGATATTTTTTTAAATTTTATTACAAAATTTTAATGCAAAATTATAGTGCTACCTTACTTTATTATGAATTTTTGCAGATTCATGATACATTTGCAGTATGAATGTGAAGTTTACAACGATTTTATAAAAATTTAACATTTTTTTAAATGTGCTATCATAATAATAATCTCCTTCCACAATATCGACGGAATACATGCTTAACAATCATTTTGGAAGAAATCCTAGTTCCACCGTTTAATGAAAGACTGTTGAAATACCTTAGTTACTGTTGTTGTTGATGCTAATTCGTGTCTACAATTTCCCAATTATTGCTAGGAAATGATGATAAATAAATTTTTTACTTTCAATATTGCCTGGAATACTTGTTTTGCACCTTAATTATTCCTTAATGTAAACACATTTCTGAATATTACCTCTTAATATGTGATTTCAATAAATAAAATACAATGAAAAACATTGTTTTCAAGATAATAAATATAACTTACATTCTCGAAACAAAAATTCGTTCGCTTCGTTTATTTTCTAAAACGAAAGAGGTTATGTTTACGCTTTTTGACAATCAGTTATGCGCATGCGTCAAACTGCAACCAGCTTACCACTGTTGTCGCGTGGTTGCAAAAATTCGTATCGTCTCTGTGTTACTTGAGTGAATTAGAATACGGTAGTAAACAGTTGCAACTTTCCTACCACCGTTGCTAGGTGTTACCACCGGTTGCTAGGTAGTAAGTTTGAATTAGAATTACCCCCTAAGACTAACCGTTTTCAAGATATAAGCAAATTCATGTAAATTATGGATTTCACTAACGCTACTTCAATTGTTTATATCTGGGTTGCCTTTCATAATCAAATTTATATTTTTTTAAATATTTCAGACATCAGATTTTTCTACTATTGCATTAATTCAGAAATATTCATCTGTTAGTGATTATTGAAATACAGCCCACTAAACTTTGTGACATTTGAAATTGATTTAATTCAATGAGAATATGTTGATTTTTGATGGTGAATGTCGTCATCGACCATCGCATAAATATTGAAAATAAGGAAAGGTGTTTTGCACACGATAATCCAATAATCTTTTTTGATACTATTCTTTATTATCCTGATCATATGCCTGTATTTTTTTCTTATTTTTTTGTGTTCGACTATACCCAAGCAATAATTAAGGTTAAGAATTGCGTAAATTTGACCTATTTTTGGAACCGCAACCTAACTTATTAGGTAAAAATTCACCACTAAAATACGTCGGAATTTCGAAAGTGGGGAATGAATAGGTACGCACTAAATTCGACCTATTTGCGACCATAGAGTCGAAGTCATTTTTCATTATCATTGGTAATATTCAACTACTTATTAGGTAATAAATTTCTTGTCGTTAGTGAAATAGTACCTACTATTTATTAATTTTGCCCAATTTGCGACCAAATTTCGGCCAACGTGCAGCGCATGATATATAATCTGCCTATGTTTGTCTAGATGATCTTCGTTCGGTCAAAAAATGTGACCAAGTTTTTGTCCGTCTATGGTTGGAATTAATAGAACTATAATTTGAATAAGACATGGTATATCGCCCTTGGAACTGAATTTTTACTGCGCTTGAAAAAATTCTGTAAAAGTTATCGATTATACTTCGAAATTTAGCACAACGCCTCGAAAATTCTCATTTGTTAGACATTCATAAATCAGCGGTTCAAATTAATTATTTATTTATATGCGGCAAATCTACCTATAATGATGAGAAAATACTCTGGGATCATATAGAGGTACATATTAAAGTATTTTTTCTTTCAATTCAATAACGCAAATTCTTATTTTTGTACCGTAAATTATTCAACGCTAATGTGGCAGGTATGGTCATGGTATGATAAAGTTTGTCTTGAATTTTTGACGTATTAGTAAAATATCCATAAAAGTCAGAAGTAACTTCTGATTTTAACCTGTAAGTCAAAATATCCTATCTTGGGCTTTTTAACTTTCATACAAACAGTAGCAGATACAAATAATGTTTTGTTCTATAATTTGGTCAGCAAGTAAACAAAATTCGGTCCTGCCAAGATTATGATGCATGTGATTTAATTTATACGCGAAATTCCCAATGGGTATACCTAGTAAAATTTATATTTTCTCATGGTAAGTACATAGCCACATTTAAAATAAACGTTATTTATATAATTAAAATAAAAATGTAGTTTATTTTGATATCAATATATCGAGGTTTCTTCATCAAGTATAGGTTACGTATTTGCAAATCTATATTTTTTTTACATCTACCACAATGCTGTTTTAACCCAAAATACTTTAATAAATTTATAATTATTTCTAGAATGAAAACTATGTTAAGATAGTAGTTACAATAAAAAAGGGAAAGTAATGGACTACTCAGATCGCTACGAAGTGATTTGCGAAATTCTAATAGTTGCCCTGAAGGAAACTGGTTCAATTATAAATGTTTCGCAAAGAAAAATTATATGTTAACGTTGGAAGAGGAGGAATTGTGAATTGGAATGTTATACAAATTATTTTAGAGTCAATTGTTGTAAACAATGAATAAAACACATAATAAAAACTCATATGTAGAACAATTCCTATTGAAGTGTCTCAGGAACGCTGTGAAATTTAGTGAAACAATTATAACCTGCTTGTCAATGTATGAGATTCTAGCCAATTCCGACTACAAAGTATGATTTACTTTAAAGTTGATATGCTTGGTATTTTTGCCCTAAAAGTTTGACAATAATTAATTTCACAACCTATTAGTTGAATTGCCAAGCCAAATTGATATACAAACCATACTTTAAAGTTGATATGCATGGTATTTTTGCCCTAAAAGTTTGACAATAATTAATTTCACAACCTATAAGTTGAATTGCCAAACCAAATTGACATATAAGCCACTTTCTTGAGGGCTTTTATAAGCAATTTTTCTTGGTTGAATATTATCTATTTCCGTAACCTAATAATGACTTCCTGGTCACATAAACTGTATGGTCTCAAACTTTGGTAATAAATGGGTAAAAATTATTTCTAATTAATCCTTCATAGTTTTAAGTGCACATAGTCAATTTGGAAGCGACCTAATATTTCTTTCAAAGTCAACGGAAATTGTGGAAATATTTTCAAGTAGATATTTGGTTGAATATTACTACCATTTTCAACCTTATTGACATTTTGTATTTGTAGACGAAATATATGCCAAAATTTACTTGAAACTAACGTATGTAAGTAAAATTTTTTAGCAATTGGGATATTCGACTTAGTATGTTGCTTGGGTAGTAAAGCAGTGTTAAATCATTTTATTGTACCGATTAAGATCATCATAAGTTTTTTCCAGGAATGGTCACTTGTGCAAAAAAAAGTGCGATTTGTAAGAGGCATACATTTTATGCCGATAAAATAGACGTTGTGCTGAACAACACTACGCTCAATCTGCCCCTGGGCATGAAAATCCTAATCGACGTTACTTCCTGAAGTTATATCTTAAATTCAGAAATAAGGAGAATATTTTTCATGAAAAAACGATAAAAATGTGTTACTTGAGTGAATTAGAATACGGTAAAACGATAAAAATGTGAAATTATTATAAATGGGTAAATTGAGGTTGATGCTGTGGCATATTTTCTAAGCTCATCACAATAATTCAATCAGAGATGTTGTGAAGAAAATAGGAATTTTTTTCGGAAGAATTCATAGGATTTTGAAAAAACATAGGTGTACTTCTTTTAAAGACCTACCGGTTCAAACATCACATCCAGGCGACTCAGAAAGAAGATGGAATTTTTCTAATTGATATCTGAATAAATGTCGAGAAACACCAACCAAATATGGTGTGACGAAACAAATTATTCTAACAGTAGAATGTATAATAACAAAAAATATCATAATTGGAGTTGTCATAACTCAATTCGAGTATACCCCATTACCCTGAAAATCACTAGTCAATAAATGTATGATGTGGCATGATAGGTTCGAAAATTCTTAGTGTCATTCGCAAATCAGCAATGAACCTATTTTAATCAAGAGATTCCCTGTGTTTGGAAGTAAGGTTGACCAAACCTCACTGTCGGGTTTATAGTTTTATTACCTCTATTGTTAGTTGTCAATGTTGCTTGGTAGGGGAGAGCGGGGTTGGTTCTAACAAATTTTGTATTTCTGTTCATATTTCCTAACATATTGACTTTTTCTTCGTTTTTTGTTATTAATAGCATGCTTTAGTTATTCAGCTATGATATTAGCTACAAAAAACATCAGTTGTGGAACTACTTTCAGAGTCAGAGTTGTCAAAAAAAAAGTCATTTATTAATACATACCCCATATCCGGGGAAAGTATTAACAGAGCTACGGTAAGTATTAACGTATGGGGCTATTATTAACTGAGTGAATTTTTTATTGAAGAAAATACCAGATATATTTATAAAAATGTTTTGAGTATTTTAGGTTAAACAAAACAATACTTTTTATGAAGGAACTGAGAAGTGTACTTTCTTCAAGTGTAAACTAAGTAACAAATATAGTTCCTATACAAACAATAATTGAACACTTCAAACATTTAAATATTAGGTTTTTGGTTTTGGACTGTTATAACTTCAGAGTCATCTACGTTCCATGGGTTTTTGTTCCTGATTGAAAACTAAACGTTTTTTGTTGTATCCTACTTCAATAGAAGCACCTTTCTTTAAATTTTTCACGTATTTCAACAGTGTGGCATGACAAATATCGTATTCAGTAGCAACATCTCTATATTTCCTGATTTTCCGCATAATTTCTTTAGCTGCCAGCGCAAATACTTCTTGTGACGTTGAACCCTTTGTACTAGTTCTTGAGTATTAACATGTTAATATTTACCCCACTTAATTTGTTACTTTTAGCCCCAAGGTCACTTGTTTTACTTCAATTATCATAGACAATAAACCAATAAGAATTATTAGGAACAAACAACAGGGTATTATTATCAACAAAACATAGTTCAATTTAGAATAAAATTCAATTCGATTAAGTGAATAACTAAACCTCCAGTCAAATTATTGCAAAGCAAGAAAAGTTCGTTTACCTGTCAATTCGGGCTCGTTACGAACAACTCTTCCAAGTAATTATAAGGGTGGCAATTCACAAATTGCGATAAGTAAGGCTGCGTATGTATTACTTCTGAACCGAGTATCATAGTCGTAACCGATCAAGTTTAGCGGCAATAAGCTTGTTGATTCTTACCTCCGTTAGAACCAGCCCCACTCACCCCTACATACGTGAATGTCAGTTTGATTCTTGAATCTTTTTTATCAATATGAAACTCGGAGGTATGGAATGTCTATCATTACTTTTATCAAATATTTATTTGATATTGCTACCTAGTAAGATTAATTTTTACACTGATAAATCTCAGATTCAACGGGTTCAATGTAGGTATTTTCCTAAGCTGCTTTAATTTACACAGTTAGAAGAAATTCTCAATAGTTGTACAGACTGTACATTGCACAGGGTGTCTACTTTTCCCCATAATGGGAGACTCGGGAACTATTAGAGTTAGAGAAAAACGAGTGGCGCTCTTTTAATCTCTTTTTCAAAGACACTTTTATTGATGTAAGAAAATTTCTAATAACTTCGTTTGTTTTCAAGTTATAGCCGTTTTTAGTTTTTCTGCCAAAATCAACGTCGCTTAATATCTCGGTTAATATGATAGGAAAAAACATTTCAAATATTTTCTGTGCTATTCTTAATGCAAATTATTATTATTTTCTTGGATTTTCCCTAATTAGTTTCATTTTCTATAAAATGGGAATAGGTCAATTTTCCTAAATGGATTGCATATAGTTTGAGTTGTTAGTCAAGAAGGCTATTTTTTCTCTTTTTAACGATATATAACCATAGACAACATAGACTGCTTGCGTTTACCGGATCTGGGGTGCGCTAAGTTCTTCTAAAAGGAAGCGTTTCAGCAGTACGTCTGGAGTACTTCAGGTGGCGTTGTTAGCAGTTCAGTTAGACATCCTTAGGTGATTTGTTTGTCCCAATCAGAAACTGGATGAGCCTCGCTCGAACTACCGAGCGAGGACCTATAGAAGGGAGTTTTATATCTTCCCCTTGTAGCTGTCAAAAAGACTCCGTTTAATAGTTCCAGTAAATGAAACTTGTTCGTGTACCTCCGGTACGATCGGCTACTTATATGGCTTACGGGAAACAAAGCGGCCGGTCTCATCCGAAGGAGTACGGATAATTTCTGCGTAACGTTGACAGTCATTTGACAGAAGGCAAACGTAGTGTTCAAACTTCCTTCCCCATGATATATTGCAGTCGATATTTTTTTAAATCCTACCGTTGAAAGTTGAAAAATATATACATTACATTTTTGATTCTTTTGTTCCATACTGTAGAGCAAGAGAACCATGGTATTTACAATATTAAATGTTGAATATACGTTGCTCAAAAGTAACACAAACAAGGAAATATATATTTATTATGCCAGTGACAGATGTCAATGCCAATTAAACAAAAAAAAAATCCATTTTAACTAGACTTCCTGTTTGTAAATAGGATAGGACAGATCCTGTCTCTTACCATTGCGTAATAAGGGTGGGAATAGAGACTTAGCCTTACGGAGTTTTAGGATCCTTTACAAATTCTATATCCATCTCAATCTACTCTTTATCTAACACACGCACCTATACCACCCTACCTAAAAATTATAGTTGCTGTACGTTAGCGCCCCCACTCTATGTGGACAAACGGCACACTTTCTATTATTTCAGCTGCTTCCCTAGATCTATGCTTCTCTAGCCAGTGCATGGAACGATATAGCCAGAGAACAACGAGAATGGACACTTGGCCGTTTCGCGCCAACATAATTTGATGGCGCATGTGCGGCCAAATTAG
>JAUIMX010000421.1:0-12253 GCA_033557805.1 Phaenonotum sp. SLE1380
GATGATGCTCCCATGTCCTGATAGAACGCTACCTTCTTTCCATGTATTTGTAGATTTTAGCCTTTCTGCTGTCAACTAGACAAACTATAGACAATTGGTATCAAGATGAATCACCGAACAAGATAAACAGCAGGGCCAATGGAGCTCACATGCTTCACGAAGAATTATTACGACTTTGGAATGGAAACAAATTACAAGAAAATTCTATCCGCAATCATCTTACTTGGTCGAAGTAAATACTTCATGTACCGTCGCTCAAACAATAAAAAAGAAGCCTTCTGAAAACTGCTAAATTTGGAGGAAACTATCACAACTGTTGAATTTGAAAGGAATTGAAACTACAGTGGTCTAATGGCTATTCTTGGAAGGAATTGGAGACATTGGTTTTACTACAAAAAAGTACCACAAATATTCATTAACCGTATTGCCCTAGTACACACCAAGATTCTACTTCTCCAACATCGGCCACATTTACGCAGAGTCGCGCCAGGGTGATATTCCAAATGATTTTTTTATTGTTGTCATAAATCTCTATTATTGTAAACTACCGTGGATGATTGCAAATTTTTCAATTCCAATTTAGTATAATATACATATTGTGCAAGGGCTTGTTCATCTTTCCCATTAATTTTTTGTTTTGCAATCGTATAAAAGGATATTTTAGTCGAAATTTTGTTCGTTTTTTCTATTTTTTTTCTTCATTGTTCGATTAGTCTTTCAGTAAATAATTTGCCTCTGTCATTTTTTTTGGACATGGGAGTAATGTCACGTATGGAAAAGTGTCGGCTAGCGATTATTGCAAAATCGCGTAATCGACAATAGTAAATCGGTTTGCAATTTATGAAATATCCTTCATGCTGACTTGAGATTGTTCACCTTGAAGGTTCAATCAGATTTGAGTGATGAGTATTGATTAAGATTAGCTTTTGTTTTCAACGTACCACCTTTATTGTGAAAGAGCTTCTAGTTAGTGTTTTATCAATAGTTCCTAAACTTGTAACTTTCGGTATAAAACATTCTTCACAAAAACGTTAGACAATTATATGAGGCAACAGATGGGCTCATAATAAATGCGGTATGCTATTCAAAAAAATGATGTTATTGAATATTCTAATTATTCAAGTTCAATAATCCATCAGACAGCCCCTGTAAAATATTCCCAAAATTTTAGCAGTGCTTACACTCACAATAACCTTTCTTATGAATTTTCAAAAGTAATGACAATTTATCTTTAGGAAAAATCTGTTTCTAGCACTCACAAAATTGTTTCACATTGGTCATCTAATTCAAGCAAATGACAATATTTTGAAAACGATTGAGCTTAAACCTCTTATTACCCTATTAAACTAATACTATTTTTCATGGTAAATCTAAAAAGGCAATAAAAATATGCGTGTGCTATTTAAAATAACACGAGCTATGAGGATTCCGAAACTTTTCGACCAGCCTGTATAGGGTGGACTTATTTCTTTTTGTAGCTCAGGTGGATAGAAATTATTTTTAAATTTATTTAAAACTGATATAAAATTTTGAATATCAATTATAATTAGACTCTACTCTCTTTTCTACTCACAGAATAAGCGAAAATACATCTTCGTGAATAATACAAGAATATTAAAAATAATCAAATTATAAAAACGTCTATGTGCATAATCACTTGATGTCGAATGGGTGGATTCCGATATCTATAATATCTATATACCTACTAACAATATGAAATAATAATAAAATAAATAAATGTATACATGATTGGACATTTACTGCCACACATATCATTAGGTAACATACAACGACCATCTTTCAGTCGGACGCCTCAATGCTTTTGAGTTATCCGGGAGTAGAGAATAAAAGACATACGCACACATAATAATGCACAATACCCTCAGTTTCAGTTATTCAATCCATATGCAGCCTTTGATTGTGAGAGTTGACATTCAAGGCAAGGTAATGAATATGAATATTTTTGCTCAGGCGAGAATGTTATACGCGATGGGATTTTTACTGCATTCCCGGAAGCAACCTTTATTTTAATATCACCGAGGAGTGCAATTGAATAGAACGTCAACCGTTTAGATGAAAATGTAGGAGCAATTGCGTTATATTCTATGAAAAGCAAATTAAAATTAACTATCATTACCCCTTAAAAGTGGAAAAAATTTAAAAAAACTTACTTTAAATATTTCAAAAATATACCATACTTTCTTACCAATCACTAAACTCAATGAAAACTAAATTTCCGGTTATACTTCAAAGTTTAAATTGAATAGATACAAGTCGCCCAAACGAAAATATTATTGGAATAAAATTCATCCTATGTAGCATTTCAACGGAACATTAACGTCAGCGTCAAAGCTGAGCTTTTACAAAATATATATGAAACAGTTCTTGAGTTGAGATGAAGCATTATCCTAAAGGATGACAAAATCGAGACATCAGTTACATATACATCAACTTCTGTCAAGTCTTGGATTTAAAAAGTATTTCATACAAAGCGAAACGATTTCTGGTAAGCCGCCCTGAGCCTTTTTGACGACATTGCTTTTCCTCTGATTGAGTTTCGCACAATCTTACGGATTTACGTGATATTTTTATTATAGAGATCAGCCCAGTATTTCAATTTCCAAATATAGCCTCGTGAAATTTCCACCCCCTCAATGGGAAACAAAGATTATTTGAAGTAAATTTTCTTCGCTTCAGATCCACTTTCTGGTCGATTTTGGAGGACGTCTTAGCGGTTTTAAGAATAAGTAAAAAATTTCTGTGCTGATGTAATAGTGATAAATACAAAGCATTGATCATAATTTTTTGAGGACCTCAATTGTTTGTTATGAGGCAAGTAATATTGTCGAATTTAATTATTTAAGATTTTCCGTATTCGCAGGTTTCTTTCAGCAAAAAAATATCAATAATAAAATGCTAATGCTAGATTTGAATTGCTTGCCGTATTTGATTCCTCATTTGTCATTAGCTTAAAACTAAAAT
Organism: Phaenonotum sp. SLE1380; assembly: GCA_033557805.1. NCBI lineage: Eukaryota > Metazoa > Arthropoda > Insecta > Coleoptera > Hydrophilidae > Phaenonotum > Phaenonotum sp. SLE1380. The sequence goes on from JAUIMX010000421.1 coordinate 2,983, forward strand.
AGATAACGGAAGTGAAAATTTTGTGTATTGCATTTTTAATTTAAATTTTGGGACGAGTAAAATGGAAGTTGTATATGAAATTCAAAAATGATGAGATGTTTGCTGTGTTTTCATTAGTTTGAAGTGAGGAAACAATTTTGAACAAGGTACAAGTGGCAATTTTTGAAAAATGCTCTTTAAAAAACTAACTTTTATTCCACAATCGCACACTAAAATTTTTAAAATTACGCACTATGTAGGTTTTAAACACTTCGCTCAAATCAAACCGAATATTGGGTGTTTATTCTTATTAAAGTTTGACATACCACCGTTTTACCCGGAAATGGTTTACTGAATAGGTAAAGTCATATTAGAGGTGCATATTCAAGTGAAAATACCTTCCAAAGGATATAGAAATGTACATTCTACTTCTATGTATTGCCGCTTTATTCATCTTTTCCTTAAATTGAGCGCAAAACATATTACAACAAATAATATAAATGTACTGGAGGTACTTATCACCTGGAAATTAAATTTCACGGATTCGCCTAGTTAACTTACTATGGAAACTTTGTTTGCGTTTGCGAAACACAACAATAATTCCAATGTCTCTCGATTGTTGTTAATTTGAATTTTCTGCATTATTTGATATATTTCTTTCTCGTGAATCGTGCAGAGCGTTTGTTTGCCTACAATTTCATAGACAATGTCTTATACCTGGAGCTGAGCATTGCCGAGATTATAAATAAAATGAAAAACTCACATTTCCTGTTTCGCTAAAAAAATTGGCTATGGGTCAAGTGAATAAAATTTCATTGCTTTTTCTAACAAGCGATCATCAATTGATGATCGTTCTCCACACACACACACGCACACGCGCACACGCGCACACGCTCACGCCCACACGCGCGCACGCACGCGCACCCGCACCCGCACATGCACCCGCACCCGCACGCGCACGCGCACGCGCACGCGCACACACACACACACACACACACACACACGAGCGTGTTTGTCACACATCAAATTAACATTTAGGCATGAGAAAGCCATCCGCGCGTTAGGTGCCACGTTTGCTCACGTTAGACCACACCAGATCTAGCACCAAGCGGCTTCTGTCAGTTCCCTCATCTAAAAATTGTGCTCGGAGGACAGAGAGATCCGTCAAATGAAGAGACAATCACCTTCGTGAACAATTATTTTGCAAAGAAACACTTCAAATTCTATTTGGACAGGTTTCAGAGATGGGAGCATCACTGGAATAAGTGTGTAGAGCTACATGGAGACTATGTTGGAAAATAAATAAAAAATCCAGAAAAAATGTCTTCCATGTATGTTAGGTCAAAAACTTTTCAGACCGCCCTCGTTTGGAGTATTTTCTCTATATTCCAATTAAATGCGCTCTTTTTCATGAATTGATGCTCAATTTAACCAAACTGTTACCATGAAAAATAATGCAAAAAACAAAGAAGTGTTACTACTCCAGATTCCCTACTCCAAGATCATTCTGGTATTTCAACAAAAATTAGTAATTCTATATGGGAGATAGAACAACTAATTTAAGAAAAAATACACGGTTTGACCTACATTCAATTTATTTGATCAATTGATAAATTTGGATTTACGCACTTTCAATATTAGGCCAGTGCAGCGGTACGGAATATGCTATGTCATATGATTGTAGCTTGACATCAATAACAAAATTCCAATTTTTATCAATTTTTTCCACTCAAGATATTCGAGTTTAGTACTTATGTATCTAGAGTGAAATATTTTATCATAAACTCACAAGAAAATATATCATATTCTGCTCAAAATAATTAGGAGTGACAATCTCTATGTTTCTGAATAACTACATCCATTTCATTTCAGTATCTTTATTCATAGAGAAATGATGTAGGCAAATACTTTCCACGTTCCACCCTGTGTGTCAAGATCAGTTTCAAATATTATTTCAAATAAAAAAAATCCTGAGATCATTTCGCACTGTTATATTCATATGAGACCGGAGAATATTCACTAAATCCACCAAAAAGTTGGCTGATTTAATTTGAATAGCACATTATTATACTATAGAGATCACAGTAAAGTTTTTACCACCATAGAAAATACCAATACCTAACGATATGATTGCAATATTTCTATAGGTTTATCGTAGTAAAGTGCGTCATCAAATAAGTAATATCGAAACCATATTCTTGCTTCCCACTACATCATAAAATTTCGCTTTATTCAATCTAAAATAAAATTTATGTAATATAAATATTCTCCTCACGCAATCCAATTTCTATACTGCCATAAGTTATATATTTTGGGTTCTAAAAAAGAAAATAATAAGTCCTCCTTTGTTAGGAATATAAAGGTCTAATAAAAAATTAATATGTGTAATATATTTAGGTTCGGCGCTGGAGAACTTAAGTACCTAAAATACGAAATTCTGCGAAGGGTTATTTGTAGAAGGGGAGACAGCAAAATTAACAAAGGATAACACAAAGCTGCGAGATCTAATTTATTGCCATTAAGTTGCGTTGTATAAGTTGTCGATATTTTGTCGCCATTTCCAGAGACGGCGAGGCTGGGTGTTAATTCTTTTTGCATCTGTAATTAAATATTTCACGATTTAATATTCATTGATCTGTAGAAAATTTAACCTATTTTGTGCAAAAAGCAATGCATTAATATACACGCTGTCTCAGTGAAGCCGCTTCGGTAGTTACGCCTGAACGGCTAGACTTAGAAAAACACTTAGAAGAGATAAGTTCAATATATTTTTGAAAGCTACAATTTAAAATTATTTTCATATATACAGCGTGTTATTTTGTATATTAACTCACCAACAACTTCAGTATTTCAAATGGAGCACCCAACTTCATTCCAACATGTTTGTTTCTATTTCTCATCGTTTTCGAGGTACTCTCATATTGTTAGTGGAGTTGAAGAAGAGCATAGATAGTAGGTTGGAAGTCAATTTTCATCATTGAATTATACGGGGAGTGCACTAAACAATATTGTTGTTTAGTTAGTATACAAAATTGTAGCTTTTATAAATTCAATCTTTTTGAAATTTCCAGGCTCAATTTTTTGCGTAATTTTTCTTTCTCTGCATAATTTTTATGTAATGTTGAATTTGTATCGCGAATTTGTATTTTTCAGCTCTTGGGGAAGTTTGGAGAAATGAATGCAAACCAAAACGTTAGCACGCAAATAGTAGTTATTCTTGAAACCTGGCACCCTTCCCAAAAAAGACTTTTTCCATTATTACCGTGAGTATTTGATATATTCGATTATGGACGTTTTGGGAGTGGCAGCAGATACGTTTATTTGAGACTTTCTCCAAACGCAGTTTTTATATTATTATTCTTTGTAGTACGAGCTCAATTTTATCATCTTAAATATACAGGGGCTACATGAAAATTTCAAAACATGAATACTTCAGTTGCTCGAAAGTTACTTTTTCCAATGGAACAATTAGCTCAATTGTTCATCAACTATGTACTTATCGTTGATAGTTTTCGAGATAATAAATAATATAGCGAATTGGTATTAGTAATGTTGTGAAATATGTAGACTGTTGCATAATTTTTGGACCTTCAGTTCAGTAGCATATTCTACCCGAGTAATTAGTGAAAATACCTCAATAATTTTTTCTGTAACTGATGTGACGGTGTGAACTCGTACGATATATGACGAGAAACCATTTTGCTGCGTCATGTTCGACGTGGGATATCTCCTTCACAAAATAACTTAGAAAAAAAAGAATTAAAATATTTTTATTAATTTTAGTTGTGGAATACGCTGTTCGAGTAACAATCCAAACATTTTGTGACAGTCTGTATTTATCATAGTAATAATTATGAAAAAATGGTTATTTTGTTTATTATCTCGAAAATGGTTAACGATTGGTATAGAGCATACTAAACAAAAACCAGAGCTAATAGGAAAAAAAATCCAGTGACATGAAAATATACAGGGTGTTTCATTTTAAAAAAGTAAGTTTCGAGCATTTGAAATTTGCATACGTTAATAATCGTTTGTGCAGTCCTTGTATATTAGATTAGATAATATTTAACTCGTACCAGTTCTTGAAGTGTGCCTACAGCTTCGCTGAAAATATGAGCCTATTGCTATAACTAATAACAAAGATATAATTTTTGAAAATGGGTACGCAAGTACAAAAACAAATGAATTATAGATAATATCTCGAGAACAGTGAACAAAATAAGAATACATGTTTGAATGAAGTTGCATTATTTTTCAATGTAGAATCCAAAAATGTGATATTATATAGGGTGTTTTATTTAAAATAATGAAGTTGCGGTAAACTTACAGGTGAGCGGAACTTTCTGTATATTCGAAAGTAATTTTAAAAGATGCTGTACATAAATTCATTACTATTTTGTTCTTACACTTTTTTTGTAATGCTAACTTCTTAGAAGCTATGGACCGAGTCACCTTAAGTGATTCATCCTGTATAAAAGAAAAAAAAATTGATCTTCAAAATAATGTACAAATAATCTCAACAATTTAAAATATCTATAGCTCTAGTTAACACATTATAAAGTTGAAAACTCTATTTTTCATAACATAAACATCAATATCTTTGGAATATGTTTTGCATAGATCAAAGAAAATACCATGAGTAATTCAGTATTTACATTTAGTATGACTTTCTCTATTCAGTGAAACACGATGAGCTTGCTTACGGCTGAACTAGAATTTTAATAAAAGTGAATATGTTTTTTTCAGTGATGTTCAGGTTATTAGTAATTCGATGCTGACCCTTCAAGAGGTGATATGGCAGCAGGTGGGGAATAATTTCAACCCTAATATCTATTATCCAATTGTTTTAGAGACATTTCAATTTTTCATTTTTTCTCAAAAAAGTACATTTCAACATATAAATGAATTCATTAAAAAAATTTACGGAACACCCAATACAATTTTATTTCAAGTAATAACTAATCCAAAAAATTATTACCCGGAAATTTCAGAGAAAATCTTTTTTCAATTTTCCATAATTATTTCGAATTGGTTATTTTCAAAAATATGCCTAGTAAATGTGCACACAAAATATTTGAAAAACTTCCTCATTTTCTTAGCTAATCAACGATGTACAATAATTGCAATTAATTCTTCAAAGGTCTGAAATAATAAGAAAAGTTGACAGTGCTACTATTTTATTGTTATAAGCACCTTAGTTACCTATTACAAAATTACTTTAACTTTATCGTTATTCAATTGGACCATTTAAGTTTTATATTCTCGTCTATTTTTGATTTGGAAAAAATAATTCTCAAGAACATATACCACCTCCTAACTACACTTCACATGAAAATTTGTAGACTTCAGAGAAAAAAAATTCGAGGTCAATTTTTTTCAACAGAACACATATTTTTAAATACTTCCTCTGAATAGCATTAATTTTTTGCTTTTCAACGATATAACATATGTCATATTTTTTCCCATGAATGCAATATGAGTTTTTTAATAAAAACAAAAGGAAAAAAAGTTTTTGAAAATCAAGTTCGTCATGATTTCCAACATAAAATTATTTGTTTTTACAAAGCTACTAATCCATAATCCTAAGAAAAAAAAATTTCTTGAACAGAAAATATGTAGTCAACATTTACGTATAATTTCCGATTAAAAAAATGATTTTCAGAACTTTTATCAGATTGCGAAAATTTTTTATTCACCCTCGGAAGTTGATCAGGTGGTTGAAAAGCAAAAAATGATTTCTTTCTAGAGAAAGTATTGAGAAATATAGGTTTAATTGAAAAAAACTGACCTCGAATTTTTTTCTCGAAAGTTTACCATTTTCCGTGTTGGTGGATAGAAGGGTAGTTAGGGGGTAGTATGTGTCCTTGAAAATTATTTTTTCCGAATCAAAAATTGACGAGAATATAAAATTTAGGTAGTAACAATTATATAACGACAAAGTGAAAGCAATTTTGTGATAGGTAACTGACGTTTACTCAACAATAAAACCGTAACACTGTCATCTTTTTCTTACTATTTTAGACCTTTAAAGAATTTATTGCAACTATTGTACATCGTTGATGAACTAATGAAATGAGAAAATTTTTCGAATATTTCCTATGCGCATTTACTAGGCAAATTTTTGAAATTAACCAATTCGAAATGTTTGTTAAAAATTTAGATAAAAATTTTTGAAAGATTTCAATTACTTTTATTTTTTGGAATATTTATTGATTCAAATAAAAAACTACTGCTTCGGGTAAGCAACGCAGAAAAAATTTCCCAAATATGTTCTATAGATTTTTTATTAATGAATTCATTTATCAGGGTGTCCTACTTAAAAAAGACGACAACATTATTTTTACTCCGAATAAAAGATTTTGGCTGTTTTTTACAGAATTCAAATATCTCCATCTTGAGATTCGATGGAGATATTCGAATTCTGTAAAAAAAACATGTGATAACTGCAGCCAAAATCTTTTATTCGGAGTAAAAATAATGTTGGCGTCTCTTTTAATTTGGGCGTCGCGACGCCCAGAAGAAACCAAACGATTGAAGGGACGTTGAAACTTAAAGTATATAGTCGAAAGTATGTTTAAATTTTAGACTTTTTTGTCATATGCAATAATTTGATATTTCAAAACATTTTTGAGATATACACATGGTATATTATTTTAGTTTCGTTCTATCTTGGACCGTAAAGTAGCCCATAAAGCCATTATTTTAGTAATAACAATTTTGATGACAAAACCCTGAAACAGGTCGAGTTTTATTTCAAGGAGGGTATCTTTTCATGTCAGATAATGATTTCTAACTTCAATCCTTCAGGTGGGGGAAGCATCCCTTCAAGATTTTCAAATATGAATAGGGATCATGTGGCATATTTTTGGAAAGGTCTTTCGATTCCCAATACATCACTGTAAAAAATTTTCGAAATAGGATGATCTGTTTGGAAGATATAGAGCATTTATTCTGAAATTGACAAAGAAATTTTTTCATTCCGTTCAAATATCCTAACAAATCGTCCGAGTTTGGAAATTTTTACAGTAACGCGTTGTAAATTGATGAATCTTTTCAACGATATACTACCCCCGACCAAGGAGTTGAAGGTAGGAATCAATATTTGACATTAAAAGATACCCTCCTTGAAATAAAAATCGACCTATTTCAGGTTTAAAATATCAAATTTTTGTATATGAGAAAAAAGTCTTGAATTTAAGCGTACTTCCGAGTACTATTAGTTTCAACGTCCCTGTAACGTTTGGTTTCTTCTCGGCGTCGCGACGCCCAAATTAAAAGAGACGTCAACAATATTTTTACTCCGAATAAAAGATTTTGGCTCTAGTAATCATATGTTTTTTACAGAATTCAAAAATCTTCATTGGTTCTCAAGATTTCGGCGTGTGGACTTTCAAGTGGGACGCCCTGCATGTTAAAAAATATTATTTTGAGGAAAAATGAAAAATTCAAATATCGCGAAAACAGTTGATAATTGGGGTTGAAATAACTCCCCACCTAATGCTCTCTCACCTCTTGAAGGGTTAGCATCGAATTACCAATAACCCAATATTTCTCTGAAGATTTTCTTGTTTATATTTTACCAATTACATTATAATTTAATGCTTTACCAGATTCAATTTACTGCAACGCAGCGTGAGATTATGCAGGAGATTTCTATTAAGATATTGCTAACGCAACTGTTGGATACTGCGTCCGCCACTAGAAAGACATAGAGCGCGTCACTGACTTCCTAATTAGAACCCTCTCGATGCTCTGGAAGCCTGAGGTTCTGAAACTCGACAGGATAGATGAACCAGCGCGTCATAACGGACTGAGCAGTTTATGAGTCAACCGCACTTTAGTACAGATGCTTAGAAATAAAGTGTTCACAGTTGCGCTTCATAAATATTACTTATTGATGAATTCATCGTGCATTTGTGAATATGAATTTGAATAAGTGATCACTTCTAGTGTTATTGAATGATTTTTAAGTTTAGAATCACTGGTTAAATTTTCCCGAACTGATAAAAATTTAACAATAATAATATGGTCACTCAAGTGCAATAGTGACTTGTTTTATATCGTAGCGCTACAAATAACTTCAGGTACTACTTTAATCAAAGAATAAAAATAATAATTGCTGTCAAAATCCATGACGGTACGAGTAATAGAAGTTTACTGTTTCCCAAACTACATATCTTTATTAACACTATACCCATTATGGAGCAATTGAAAAGTATACATTAGTTGATAAGAAGATACAAATAATGATGATTCACTTATGTTGTCCCAGAGTTTTACTTGGAAAAGGAAAATCTACCAAAGAAATAATGATACAAAAACAGGGAATAAATACGATCACAACAAATGAAGAGGATCACTCCCTTGTTATAAAATTCAACATAACAGTTCCGTGAATTAGAATGAATTTTTCTCATGTAAAATAGATGTACGGTGTCTCTTGCAGAGTCGGGGATAGTTTAGAGAAGAATTCGATAAATAAATGTAAACCACAAGTTCAAACAACACGGTTGTACCATAACAAATTCATTCTATTTTTATGAGGAAAATCAATTTTCCTTTTGGGAACTTCAATGTTTGAGTTGATATGTAAATAGATAATTTTTTCTTCGTTTGACGTCCACTATAAGGTTTAGTTGGCTTCATAAAAACAGTACGAACGCAGTTGCTCATATAGAAACAAGTTTGTTCCAAATTTTTTTCAAATAGCTACATGTTTTGGAGCCTTTTGCTTTCCATCGACAAGCAACCGCCGTATATCTTTATTTATTGACAAAAATTAGTCAATAAAGGTGTCAATACTTTAGAATGTCATTGATTTTTCTAGAAAATAAAATAACCGATAATCTGATTGTATCTACTAATTCTACTTTTGTGTATTAATATATTTTATCTTACTCGAGAGTTATTTATTAGAAGAACGTTGTATTCATAACACTTTAGGAGCTGAAAACTGCAGCGCTAGAGGAATTGAACAATATTACCCAAGAATCAAATAGTAATTCAATTACGGTAATGCACAGACATGTTCATTAGTTGCTCCAGAACAGAGAAAGAAATACAACTTATCAAAATATTATGTTGTTTGGGATCTCTTTTTTTGAATATTTTACATTCTCCAATAGAAAACAACCTGCACCCAATTTAGTGTTGTCATTTTCATCTAAATATGAATGCAATGTCAGATGATATGCTGTCATATAATTCTGCAATAGAATATACAGTGCGTTCACAATGAAAGGAATAAATTCGATAAAAAGTTTCCTGATACGATTTCAGCAAAACGCTTGGA
>JAUIMX010000422.1:0-12248 GCA_033557805.1 Phaenonotum sp. SLE1380
CTTCAATACATTCAAAATTTCCCCCAGAGTAATTTATTTTTCCTTTTTTTATATTTATAAATGCGCATTTGTCCAAATTATTATTATTATTATTATTATTATTATTATTATTATTATTATTTGTTGAAGTTTTATGTTGAAAAACGATAGAAAAAAAAAGAAAAGAATGAAGAAAAGATAGAAAACCGTTTTATGAATTTTAGCCGCATTTTGATGAATGTCAAAATGTTTTGATGTTATTGAAAAGAATGATAAAAAATACGATTCCATTTACCAAAAAAGTTATGCGAAATTATTCAAAATTATTTTTCCCTATACGATGTGAAATCCATATTCAAAACAAAATAATCGCGCCCAATAAGCCCACAATTAGATGGTGAAACGTGGCACTCCATAAATCTATCAAAAAAACGGAATAATCGATTTTAAAAATTTCTGCACAAATTTGTTAAGAATAAGAAGATTCTTCCGCAATCTATCACACGAGTTCTATGCAAACAAAAAAATTTCACGGGTACGCTACGGAATTATTGTGTTTCAAGGCAACCATTCCAATCAGACTATATTTTGCGAACGCAAAAATTTTCCTGTTGCACTACTTCTTAATCAGGTTGCTTGGTTATCAATTACGGTTCAATAATGGCTAATGGAATAAAAGTACCATATGAAATTCAAAATCCAGTATTTTCTGAACGAATCGGTCGCTTTTTACAACTTACTACGTTTAAATTGGAATGAGCCCCTAAGGGGTGAAAAGTGTGTCGTTGATATCAAAAGTCGCAAAGAGAGAATATGGTACTGTAAATACAATTTGGATCCAGAATTGTAACTATAAAAAAGCAAATGATTATTCTTAAACTTTTCCATAATAATTGGAAAAGGTCCGAAGGACCAATAAGATAAGTGGATATTCGCGAAAAATTCGCATTTGGCAGACAAAAATATATTGAGATTAAATGGCTATGGAAAACAGGTTCAACGTCTGTTACAAAATATTATTTCCAAGCAATCTAGTTACCGCAAGTTTCCCTATTTTCCCAGTAGGCGGTTTGTTGTTTCAATTAATATCGCCTATGAAAAATTTTAACAGGACATGTTTTGAAAGTAAGCTATGCATGCATAATTCAAACCTACAATAAATTAATATCGATATGGTAATTAAGCCATATTAGATTGCAATAAACTTAAGTTGGGTGTTGTGTATAATTATTATTGTTAAACCGTATTTCTATATACAAGTCTACGGCGAGATTAATATGTTTTCGTAGCTGTTTTGCAAAATTGTTTTAATGGGGTACACTCATTTGATTATATTTATTGCTACTAATCGAAAATAACGACCGTAAAAGGAATGCTTATTGTTTTAAAGGTGTTTGCACAAATGAATTACTTTCTACAGCTCATAATTTAACCGTGAAAAACAGAAACGGCTGCAAAAACTAGTCGCCTGTGGAGTAGAAGGTATCTAGATGTACTGGGGCCGAAGTGGAGAAATTACTCAAAGCATTAAAGCGAGGAGTGTTTCAGGAATTCGTGTTGTTTATCTAAGAGGTGTCGCCATAATTATTTATAATTTTATAGCGCCATTATTATTTAGCGTGCAGAGTTCTCATATGCCCCCGCCTGACGAGTCCCGGTGACTCATGCGAAATTAAAATTACGGCTAAAAATTTATTTATACACCGTGATTCAGCTGGGAAAATTAACATAATATGTGCAATTGAATCAGGCAATTAGCTTTGGTAAGGATCTATTAGTAGGCTAATGGTTACCGGGAAATATTAAATGTGATGAGTTTTTGTTCGTTTTTAATTTCTTTTGCCATGCGAGATTACTAAATGGAACTTACTCTAATCGAGCTTAACTATCGTGTAGGAATTTTTATCGTTTCATTTTTTCCCTTCAATTTGATCCATATTTTTTATAACAAATGATATTGTTGAAACTGTATTGATAGTTAGATCCCTAAAAATGCTTTTATATTCATTTTCAATGTTTTTGAACATTGTTTTTTTTTTCAATTTTTGATTTATACCCTTCATAGGTTTATATGTATTTTCAAGCCGTTATATACTAATTCATTTCAAAAAACACGGGATAAATATTTTTCAGAAAAAAATTTTGCGATGTCATTTTTTTCGTTTCTTTTAAAAATAAATTACTTTTGTCCCTTACATGCTAGGCATGACTGATATACTTTTGGAAAATTTCTTAAAAGGAAAAAACAGAAATAAATCTGATTATTATTATTACTTTTTTTCACAGTTCAAAGCATAAAAATATTATATCCCCGTATTGTGGGAATTGGAAAAATAACTCAAATTGATTTGAAAGATTGAGAAATGTGGTTTGATTTCCCCCCACTTGGGCATAGCCCATTTTGAAAATTACAATGAGTTTGGGTAGAAACAATTTTCTTCGCCTTTTACTACACTTATACGATGACTATTTAGATGTTTTTCGACGAAAGCAACCAAGTATTTTACGAATTTATATTTACCGCTAATTAAATTTAAAAAGGAGTAATTCAAAAAATTAGCTATAACTGTCAGATATGACAATTTTTGTTACATGGAAGATATATTTTATGATGAAAGCACCACTTCCACAGGCGTTGAAAGTACTGCTTGTTAATACAATAGCTCTCGATAAATCGACACATATAGAACCATGAACTTGTCGGAATGAAGAAATTTATGGATTACGGGACGTATCATTAAAAAATGCTAAGTAAACTCCGGGGCGAAAGAAAAACCTAGTGATACTGTTCCTATCGATTAAAAACACAAGAGACCATCTTGAAACAAATGCTTGATTCAAAACTGTAAACTACAGTGGACCCCGCTTGATGTAATCCCATCTGGACTTGATAATAATAAGCGGGTGATTACATTATCCGAATTTGAAAAAATTAAGAAGTTAGATTGTACATATTATACAGTGTGAAAATGATGGCGCATCAATTCAATTTCATTCAAATATTTATTTGAAAATATGTTTCAGTTATCTACAATAATATATGTCAAAAAAAGTGATTGGGTTATTTCATTTATGAAAATTTCCAAAATCGTTTTTTCCACGAAAACTCAAATCAACTCATTTGGGAACATTTTACGTGGGCATCTTCTCCAAACCAAATCGTTTTCATGCATTTGGTTATTATACCTAGCTTCCGCACAGTAGATGCACTTTGAAAGAAACAAAGAATTGTTTTTCGATAAAAACACATTTGGTTCAAATAATCATACTGGACTAGAATTTATTGCAGCTTGTCGTCCTGGAAAAGGCAATAAATTGATATATTCTAGCAAAAAACATCTGTATCAACTAGTAACGGACTTTCGCACACTCAGAATTTTGTCAACAATCTGACAAAAATGATAACATTAGCCGGAATTCAATTACAATAGCCAGAAAAATTTAGTTTAGTCAGTATAGCAGCGGTCGGTGCCTGGCAAAATTGATAAGCAAGTGATAACATTACCCGCGGGGTAACATTAACCGCGGGGTTCACTGTATTTAGTTTGAAGAGAACTAAAAAATATCGATGTAAATAAATAACACACTGATGTAATGTAATTATTACAGTATAATTATGAAAATTATATAAATATTAGTTACAAGATAACTCGTTTGATGCTGCCGGATTAAAGTGCGTGTCAAATTTAGGGCTGTTCTATCGGGCTTGTAAACTGGTGTGCAGATTTTAGGGATTATTTGTGAACCGATTTAATTTTTGTTTTCGGGAAAGTTGCTTCATTTTTTGATATCTACTGAATAACCGCGCACGATTTTTGAATTAAAAAAAAATTTTTGCTCTTGATCTAAGTCTTTTTTCGAGCTTGGTTGATCCATTTCTTTATTTTTTTAAATAATTTACCACTTTGCAATATGAGAAAATATTCAAAAATAAACTCAAAAAACTGCACACATATTTTGGTAAATTTACTGAAATTTAAGTGTGAATCGTGAAACACTAGCGCGCTAAGGACTTCCTATGGGAGGGGCTAACAATACGCTGGCTAGTCGGCAAAGCGTACAGATGTTAGCCGCTAGTCGGCTAGGCGGCGAAGCATATAGATTTTAGAAATAATATTTATATTTTTTTGATTTCCTCCTAATCGTTTCCAGCCAATCAACACATGTCGGTTCTCTATCCGAGATTTAATATATGAGACAGGACATACGTTATTATTGCTTTCTTAGTTCTTTTGCTGGTCATTTATAGGCGCTCTTGTGAATTATTAAAAATCATAGAAATGTATGTGCCACGCCTCTATTATAAACTTCTTCAATTTCACATAAATTTGCCAAAAAAATATGTTCAAATGTTGGTACTTCCAAACATAGAAAAATGAACTAAGTTAATTCATTTAAAAACCCTAAAAGTTCCCAATAATTTTTTACGTCACACTCAAATATTTTTGAACTTATGTGTGGATAAAATGAAGGTATATCGGGAATAGCAACTAGGATTGGCAAGATAATCTTGGCATTGGCTTTTGCATCTAAGGGTAAACGGTTCGCTCCCCGATCTCAACGAAATGTTTTATGATTAGCAAAAACAAAACAGAAATGCCTCATCGTCTGGAAACAATGCAAACGTGCGCTGTAGGTAGAAAATCACGCGCACGTGAAAGAAGCTTTTGCTTACGTGGAAGTCGTAGCATTGACAAAATTTGTAAGTGTAATAGTCATAATCCCTGCCGTCGGTGATAAGGTTTAGTAGCACGAATAGGTCGACGTTGAGTAAATGTAAAAAATAATATATCAGGGTAAACATAATAAATTTCATACAATATTTTGAAATTGAAATATTCATGTTCGAACAATTTTGTACTATGATTTGATTTTTCTACCATTAGTTATGAACTCCTCCTGTATATTATTTGCACGGATTAGTAGTATACATGGGAAATTTGTATTAGTTCACGTTTCCTTAGTTTTAAGAATTTATTTTATTCAACTAAGGTTTCAGACATTACAGTTTTTTCGACGGAATAGAACAAAAAATTGAATTGGTTTGTATATCTTCCGTTTAACAATTATGAAAATATGTGATTAGAAATCATTTTGGTATTAGAAAAAAATTTTGATTTTTTGGTTATTATTTCAAATTAGTTAAAATGAAAGATATTGGTGCAAAATTTTCTATTAAAATTGTTAGGCGTAACAAGTCTTGATAATTTTGAAACAAAATATTTCCAATTTGATCAATATCCTTAATTTTTTAAAATATTATTGATTAATACTGATGTTGAAACTTGCTAGTATGGTTGTTAACTAGGGAGGAATTATAAGGGTGATCAAAATTCATTTTTACCAATCATGATCGTTATCTGAGTTCCAAGTTTTCAGCTTCAGTTATGTACCTATGTTTTCCACCGTGAAAAATAATTGATATTGAAATAATTAATCGAAAAAAATTTGAACAGAATGCGATCCTAAAATTGGTTGTAAATATTTTTTGTCGTCATTATTTTTATCAATGCTAATTATGGTATCAAACATTGTCATTATTTTAGAAAGAGTTTCTGATGATTAATTTTTCATTTTGTTAGCTCATTCTGAAAAAAATTTCTCACAAATAATTCCAAACACTATTGGCAAGGATACTAAATTTCTCCTTGTTGTAAAAAAAATTCCAATCATATAAAATATAAAGTGAAAATGATCAATACAAGAAACCTTTACTCAAAATTACTATCGTCGGAGTTTTTTGAATTTCGTAGATATTTTGCTATGTATTTGGGAATAATTACCATGAAATTCTAAGAAAAGCAATACACCTGTCGAAACAGGGAAAGAAATTTTATTTGGAAAAATAATAACGCTAAAAAGTATCGAATTGAAAATATTATAAAATATTATTATTAATATTAAAAATAGCTTTAATTTCACTTCATGCTCAAATCAATGTAATGTTGAATATTTTAGAAGTGTCATAAAAATTGAATGAATAAAATCAAACTTGACACTAGACTTTTCAAAATTAAATAAGTCATAGAATGAAAATCTACATTTCATACAAATTTCCGCCTAACTAATTTCTCTGTAATAGAGAAATATAATTCTCAAAATATGGGAAAATGTTCTTTCAAAAATAATTTTTCTTATATATCGGTACCCGATTTTCCAACAATAATATTCAATTATTCACGTCAAATGCCGAAGCAAAAGTATATTAACACAGAAAAATATGAATATAGAATATAAAATTTTTGGTTTGATCACTATTACAGGTTCTTTTCTGGGCTCAAATGTATATTCCCGTGAAGATCGCAGATTATGATTTTATGAAAATAGCTTCAAATAATTAATTGCAAAATTTCATTTTTCACTAAACTTTATTTTCACGATGTGTCTATATAATTTATATGTTCGCAATAATTGACAGATATTTCTGCGTTATTCAAATTAAAATTCCGCTAGAAATTCAATTAGAGCTATATCAGAATGCGTATTATCAAGTACAAACAAAAAGGTACCTAGTTATCTTGCTAGACGCTGTTCTGAGAACACGTGAAACAACCGCGAAGCGCGAAGCGGGGGTGTAAAGAATGCGGAAAACTACAAGAACGATAATAACGTCGCGAAAAGTTTTCCTCAACTTTTGCGAAGTTTTTGCGCGCGTTTTTTGTTCAGACAGATCGCTCCAATTTCCACATGTTTTTCATTATATTTGTGGATTTCTATACAGTTTTTTTTATTATAAAAACAATTGAATTTATTACATTAAGTTAATTTACCTTCTTGGTAAGATCCCAGTGTTGGTGTCCGTCCCAGATCTAACTTTTCTGAACAATTTACAAACTGCAGAGTGGGCATAAGATTGTTTTTGAAAGACAGCTGATTTTTTGTTCAACAGCTGTCAAAGTCTTCAACAAAACCACTTTTGATCACTAATTATATGTCAAATAAATTACGTACACAAATTCATAAACATAGTTTTTGTTTGTTTTGTTTTAATATCAATCTTAATTTAAAGCACAGTGTAATTTTTTCATCTGAAATTATCTTTCAGTTTCAATTTACATCAAGTGAGTTCAATTGTCTATCCACAAAAACAAATCCAGAGTGCGTCGCAACACACCGGGCGGCAATTGTCAAAAGCACGTGACCGATCTCGTATCGCAGATGCGAGCATGGGTGTTCGCGATTGCAGAGTCGAGCGACTACTGAACGCAAGAGATATAAACAGCCGGCTACTGCGATGTTGGCGCGTCCGAGAGACTGTCCCCTACCCTTCGACGTGCCCCTCATTTCGGAGGGGCGGCCGAGAGCCCTTCGGACCTACCGACACGCATGAGCAAAGATTGTAATTAGATTCACAATGTCCAGTTTCGTTGTTTGGGAGTGACGGCGGGGGATGGTTGGGGGTCTTTGCAATGCAGGACGCGGCGGCGGCGATTAGACAAGGACAGAGGTTTCGAGGTTGGAAGGAGATGGGGATGAGGATGCACTTGTTCAGAACTGTTGACTGTTTAGTGAGGACGAGATAAATCGCCATGAACTTTCCTTTTTCTTTACCCTCTTTTCATCTTTTTTCCTCTGTAATTAATGTTTGGATTGCCATAATTTTGGACATTAGCTTTGGGGATTATTCAGTAGCTATTTTTGTGGGTTTTCTTTTGACTAATAGGTTATACTTCAGAATGATCGTAATTACTCTTAACTTATATGGTTGATTATTGGACAAGGCTTCTTTCTTCAATGTTACATTAGTATGAGTCTAGGCTTGTTTATAGATATAGGTAGAGGAGTAAGTAGCAATGTTATGAATAGTTAGTTAGTGAAGATCAGCGTTTCTTAAACTTACTTTTCAATTTCTCAGCCATGTTCACAATCCTCGAACAGGTCGATTTTAATTTTCAATTTTACAGTATTTTTTAAAAAGTTTCCTTCCTTATTTTAACCCCCCTCATCCCTATGAACTACTCCTAAATATTATCAAATAGGAAGGGCAGGTTTGTTGTATATCATTTGAAAGGATTTGGAAGAAAATTTTTATTGCTTATTTTCCATTTTTTCCGTAAAATCTTGAATAGGTCAATATTCAATTTCAATTTTAGATAAATTTTTATAGGAAATTATTTTTTCCTATGTCAACCACTCAACCCCTATAAACTACTCCTAATTTTTCTCAATGGGAAAGGTTTGTCTGTGATAATTACATGGTGAACACCTTGAGTCACGTACCAAATTTATGTTTTGACAGATATTATCAACTTCGATAGCAAAACTTTTCAAGGAGAAGAATTTTTTCAATAGAATAATTTTATTAAGTCCATCATCATAAAATTCCAAACACCCTTCATGAATAATGAAAAACTGAGTTTCCTGATAAAATGAAGTTTTTTCTTTGATAGTTACTTTATGACCACCCTGAGTCACATGGAAGCAGACATTTTTATTTTTCTCGCTCGATGAATGTTGGCTTCATTATAGCTATTAGGAACTATTTCGGGGGACACAATGTATACAATCGATGTTCCAAAAAACAGATTTCAAAGATGTCCTAAAGTTGATTTTCACTTTGGATTATGTTCAGGCTGCACCAAATTCGTTGCGACTATAGGGTATCTTAATAACTGTAAATGATAGAAGAAAACTAGCCACGTATCCTCGAGCTCAATTTTCGAGAAACACTTGCCACCATTGATTAAATTTTTCTGTCGTCTATTGTTCCCAAGGCAGGTGCGATTTTTCGAAATATCGCTATATCTTCAATTGCCTTTAACTTTTTGATCACAGCAACTTTCTGAAACCTATAAAATTTTTCTACAGGTATTTTTTTGAGTAGAATCTACTCACGATATCATTTTTTCCATAAAAAATCAACTTTACGAAATATTACCTAAATTTTTTTTTAATGGAAGTCATAATAGATCATGACATTGAGAAGAGATTTTTTTCTAAAAATTTTGATATAATACAATTTATACTTGACAATTGTAGTTTTGCTTGAATTTTCAAAAAACTATAAAAAAGATATTTATTTTATGAAGTAAGCTATGAATACTTCAAATAAACAATCAACCTTTATGACAAAAGACTTGAATTGTTAATTTGTTCTAAATCAAGTTGAGAATCATGTAAAACATATATCTTGTAGGAGCATTATTACATTTTTCAAGTTTGCAGTATGCGAGGGCTCTTATAATAAGTTTTCAATAAAACGTTTTTTTCCTATAACATTATAGCTTTCCAATTAGAAGAGATACCTTCGAACTATAAAAACTTTCTACAGGCACTTTTTTGAGTAAAATCTGAACGTGATATGATAGTAGGTCATGACATCATTAAAAAGAGATTCTTTTTCTAAAAATTTTGAATGTTAGATACTTTCTGAATAGTACTCTAACATGATGAACTCTTCGTAGATTTGGAACATTATTTCAAATTAATTAGCGTTATTTCACAATGAACGCTTTAGTTTCAGTGGCCGAGGTATTTATGACCCACTCAATTATTTTTATTGAAGAAAAACATCTTTTTTCCACAGTTTTCTGAAAATTCGAGTGAAACTATGAGTCTAAAGTATAATTTGTGTTATATCAAAATTTTTAGAAAAAATCTATTTTCAATGATGTCATGACCTACTATGGATTCCATTTAAAAAAAATAAATTTTAGTTATTATTTCGTGAAGATAAACTCTTATTATAAACTTATTATAAGAGCCCTTGCATACTGCAAACTTGAATAATAATTCTCAACCTGATTCGGTACAAATAAACAATTTATGCCTTTTGTCAAAAAGTTTGATTGTTTATTTGAAGTATTCATGGCTTACTTTATAAAATAAATATCTTTTTTATAGTTTTTTGAAAATCCAAGCAACACTACAAGTGAAAAGTATAACTTGTGTGATATCAAAATTTTAAGAAAAAAAATCGCTTATCAATGATGTCATGACCTACTATGACTTTCATTTAAAAAATAGCAATTTTAGTTGATATTTCGTAAATTTGAACTTCTATAAAAAAAATGATATCACGAGGAGATTCTACTCAAAAAGTACTTGTAGAAAAATTTTATAGTTTTCAGAAAGCTGCCTTGGAAACAATAGACGATAGAAAAATTTAATCAATGGTAGCAAGTGATTCTCGAAAATTGAGCTCGATGATACGTGGTTAGTTTTCTTCTATCATTTACAGTTATTGTAATACTCTATATTCGTATCGAATTGGGCACACTCCATTAGGCATGGAATAACGAAGAAAGGAACTTGATTTTTGTTTTTGTTTTTTCAAATTTTTGTATAACAAACGCAGCAAATTTGCACTGAATCTCAATAAAGGAATCTGAATGATTTCAGTGGCATCATGTTTTTAAAGTGATTGATCTGATATTCACAAAATGCTTTTGAAGAATCGTGAGTATGAAAGTAGTGGACAATAAATAGTCTTGCAACATTAGTTTGCGCAAAGCATCAACTTGTTGTGGCGTATTTTGTGGCACATTACCACCGATATACGGAGGTTTTTGATATTCTCTCCTTTCCATGGGTCGACTCAAGTTCATAGATTTTCGAGTCAATGTAAATTATAAAATATTACTTGTGTTAACAACATTTCGAATGTGATTACTTTAGAAAATGTGAATTGAAATAGCAACCTACTTACATTTTTATGTGAAGAGAGGTCATATACATGGTGCCACTTATTCAGAGGACAATGGCTTAATCTGCGATTCTTTAGTCAAAAATAGTTTGACTTAGCCAAAAATATCCTGGTGCAATTTTATTTCCATAGGGAATAACACAATTTCGGAGTTAGTATTTTCATTTTTGATTTTGATGTATCGGTAGAGACGCCTCGATCACCTGTAAGGTTATTTTTATTTTCGTCATAACTTTTTCATGGGTGAATATTTTTATACTGTTCTGACGTGATTAAATGCACAATTAAGTTCCTAGTGAACAAGGTATACTTAGTTTCAGTTGGTCAAATTTACAATTTTTGAGAAAAGTAATGAAAACTTTTCGCTTGCAACAAGGGTTATTGGAAAAATTGAAATTGAGCTATTATGATCTATTTTGCTTCTGTCATAAATTAGCAAAGTACTTAAATAATCGATATTTGTACAGAACTTGTTTAGTTGTGTATATCATCAATTACTCATTTGACTATAATGTAATCAGAAAAGTTATGATTGGCCATTTCTTTAGTATTAACGTCAAATGGAGTAAATTCTTCACAAATAATATCGATTAATTGAGTATTTTGCTAGCATATAACATGAGCAAACTGGATCAAAATATCTTGATTTTAAATTCTTCAATAACCAGCGAGGCAAGCGAAAAGGATTCAACAGTATTTTTCTTAAAAAAAAACAGTAATTTCTATCGACTAAAACTAAATATGTGTTTTAGACTTGAGACTTGATTGTACATTGAAAAACGTCGGAAGAGTGCAAAAATATGCGCGTATGAAAAAATTGTACCAAAAATAAAAATAAATTTCCAGGTGATCATAGCGCTATCTCTAGTGTTTTGAGGAAATAATGCGATATTTTTTCGACGATTCACCAAACTGCTACATACCATATTTCATGCAAATCAAGGATAGTTGTATTTCGGGCAAAATCGGGCTATTTTTTGACTGGAGAATATGATTAGACCATTGTCTCCTTCGAGAGATACTGGATATAGAGCGCTCTACAGGGCCTCGTATTCAACTTGCCAACTCACTCTAGAGGAGAAGCTGAAAGACTCTTCCTGTCTTCCAGGTGGTGAGTTCGCCTAAATATTGCATATTGTAATCTTCGAAGGTAAAACCAAAAACCTACTCTTTGGAATTGATTGCATCAATGACACAACTAACGTATCCAACAATGTGTCAAATTTTTATAATATTCGTGTCTTCAAAATTTGCTTTCAATGTGGCCGAAATGCCAGAAATTAAAAATACTCTTACGCTTTGAATTCGAGAAATCCTCCTAACGTATATCCACGGTTACAGTGAAAGTTTTGAAACTAGTTATTTTTATGTATTACAACTGTGTGTCAATAAAATATTGATTATTGACATTATAACAATCTAGAGAATATTCCATAAACTTGGAACCTGAAAAGTTGGAACAAAAAAGTACTTGTAAAAGACGCACCAGCTCAAGATAAAATAATTAAATTTCATCCAATTTATCTGATTTTGCTATTATGCATTTTTTAACCCTTCGGAACGGGCGCCTAGTCTCTCAGACCCATTACAATTTTATTTGTTTGTTTTAAGCCGTACATGATCG
>JAUIMX010000423.1:0-12246 GCA_033557805.1 Phaenonotum sp. SLE1380
CAAGCCGAAATAATGATAATCATTATATGCAACTGACCACCTAGTTTGCAATTAACAACATAAAATCTTCTCAAAAATTTAATACAATTGTCGAATTTGTTAATAAAAATTTAAATCCCATTTAATATTTTATTGTGCATTTTTGACAGGATTCAATTGTTCGATGGAAAATTGGAGGGGCAATTTCATATAGATATTAGGGTTATCACAATCTTTAAATTGCGGATAATCTATGTCTTTTCACAACGTGTTCACCTTCCTTAAAACCCTTAACCACACGCGCTATGGTCGAATCGACCGCACTTTTATTTAATTATTGACAAATTTTTTACCTAGTCGTCCGATTGCTGCTATTTTTTTTCTATTCTTTCTGCTTCCTGTTTGACACATTTTTTGAGTGAAAAATGTTTGTTTGCAATAATCTGTCAGTTTTTAAAAACTCCTAACTATTCAGTGCGGTTGTTTCGACTGTAGCGCGTGTGGATACGGGATGAAATTGAAGTTTTGAACAATTAGTAGGTAATTTGTGTTGTTTTGTGTAAAAAATGACCCTATCACTGGGTCGCTTGATGGTTAAGCTTGCTTTACGGGCATAAGAAAGCTTCGAATCCTAAGAAGAAGTTGAAGTTGATCTTTTTATATATACATTGTAAGAACAATACCTTGACATAAATTAGAAGTTAATTTTCCTGATATATTTTTTATTTCATGTACTAGAGCTGAACTATTTATGGTTTCAAACATACAATCTGGAAGTTTCTAATGGTAACATTATTGTAATACGTATAATTATGAGTACAAAAACCTATTCCCGATTTTGAAGATATATTACTTGATATAATGCGCATCGACGTGCAAATTAGAAGTAAATGAGAAATAATACGTTCACAATTCTAGTTTTGGGTAGAAAGAAGGATAGATCTCATTTATTCATAGAAAACATTCGATATTAACAAAAAAAAATGGAAAATTGTGACAAAAATGAGCTGCGGTCGATTCGACCGTAGCGCGTGTGGATACGTGTGATTAGGGGTTAAATCGTGGATAATCATTGATAGTTGATCGTTCAACGGAAGATAGAAATTACAGAGCCGTTTTTCATGGAAATGATTTTTGACAAGGGTCTGGATTATTTGATAATTGTAATCTATTGAGTAATTTTTCGCAAGGAAAGTGATAATTGCGCAGTTGCTTCTGGTCGAATAGTTAATCTGACAGCAACTATACCAATATGTCGAGATATTTTTTATTACTTATAATATTATATTTTTATTTATGGCTTGTTGAAATGACCTGGTTTTTGCTGATATAAATCTTAATACTCAAGAAAGAATCTATGAATGAATAATACATTGTGTATCGATTCAATAGATTCACATCACACCAAAATTTCAACTTTTGGAAGCATTTCTGGAATATATTAGAATATTTTTGTTTTATTCAGTTAATAGTTTTCGAATTAATTAATTTTTGTCCTAATTTTGTTCATAAAGTTTCATTGATATGAATATCTTCTCTCTTGAACATACGATAAATAATTCCATTTGTGTGTTTCTCGCATGTCAGATGTCCTTCCTGTCTTCTTTCGTTTAACTGGTCAATTTCCAATGTGAGCAATAAAAAGAAATGAAGAGATGTTTGGAAAATACAAATTTCCTTAGAAAGACGAATAATTTTGGAAGCTGTCTATTTGAGTCATGTTTCAGATCAAGTCCTATTGAAATTCCATTGACGAATTTAGATGTTTCATATTTGAGAAAATGGAGTTGGGAACAGGCACGGTATCAGAAGAACACCTGTAAAGCTTATGCTTATTTAGAAGATGACTCTTAGAAATGAAAAAGAAATTACCAAATTGAAAAAAAAATTATGATTGCTCACTTACTTTTGAAATTGCTAAAATCTACCAACTTTCTCCGGATCAAGTAAATTGCTCCCAATTGTACGTGTAGTTCAATTTAGATACACACCTAGTGTACATTGAATTAATGTGTGCAATATAATATCAGCAGTGAAACTCACGCTGAAATACTTTTGGACTCGCAGCTTTACATGAAAATAACAAAGTAAACACTATCACAGGTCACGCTTGAAAAATAAAAGTAAGTCTAATCTTTTGTTTTCATGTTAACTAGACAATGTACAACAACTTGACAGAATATCCTCGTGCATTTTTGTCCCTCGTGCATGACAAGCGTAACATCCGCCTTCTGTTTTCGTTTATACAATCGTATTATTTAATCAATTTCAAAAAATATCGCGTATCCAGTTTGTCGACTACGCTCCGGCAGGATTCGTATTTATGTCTTTAAGCGCTTTTACTTCGCTTCCTTGCAGAGATTCAATTTGCGACGAATAGAAACAAGCGGATCCGTTCAGTTTATTTATTAATAAATAAACAAAAATTTCCCTACGAAATTTTCAATTTTCCAGCGGTAATGGTAAATAGATTTTCTGCTGTGGCTGAAAGAAGATCGATACAAATAATATTCATGAAATTGAACCTCAAGTTCCGTCTATTATTCGATTTATGATGAATAGATCTTATATTGAATACATTTTACTTTTATGCAACTCAAAAATATGTATACCTACAGTTTGGTTTCTGGGAGAATGGGACATGACGTCACATCGATGATGAGGAAACGAGTGCTGTAATTGGATAGCAGTTGGTTAACGCTGCGTAGATTCGTTGCTGTTCGAATAGAGGTATGACGAAATGTCCCATTCTCACAGTAAACAGACTGTACGTGATTAGCTCTTTTTTCGTCATGTGTAGTATACACGTCCGTAAAGTTGACGTATTTATTTTATAAGTCTAAATTCCAACCAAGTCCAGAATTCATTCCTAATTAGTTGCCAATTCATTACGGAAAAACAAAATTCATTTTTGTTGCCGTTTTCGAGAAACGCTTGATACACTAGCTTTATGGTAAAGCTAGCGTAGCCATATCTGTATCGCTGGAACGAAAATATTCACAAAACTCCTATTGATGCCTTATTTTAATACTAATTCGATGCTTTAGAACAGTGCATCGATTAACCACAAAAAACCACCCCATCAGCCCCTAGGGTATGAGCCACCTCCATAAAATTTTGAAAACAAGGAAAAATTTTCCAACGAGAAAAATGATCACATGGAAATTAATAGCCAATTTATTGTTGACTTTCTACGTAAAAACAAAATTGTTGTTACCATATTTAGAGATACCCGTTAGACTACCTGCACGGTGAAGGTAGGGTAATGATAGCTAAATCTCTGGAATGTAAAACGCCATGAAATCCCTTCGGTGTCTTATTTCATTGCTAATTGATTAGTCTTGTTTGGTGCAGTAGCCAACCCCCAAAAACTACCTCATCAAGCCATAGCTGCATGTTTGGAATGGAAGGGCTACCAAATCTCTCTGAAGGTGCAACCATAAATATACTTACAGACAGTCAGTCTGCTTTAAAGGCTCTCGCATCCAATACATGTCAGTCTAGGCTTGTCTGGAAGTGTCAGAAAAGTCTGCGTCAACTGGCTCTTAATAACCACGTCTCTCTGTGGTGGGTGCCAGGACATGAGGACCATTATGGAAATGAAGAGGCTGACAGGCTGGCGAACGGGGCTGCAAGGGAACCAACGATCGGTCCCGAGCCCTTCTGCTGCCTGCAAAAAGCCACATCAAAACCTACCTGAAGAATTGGGAGGACCAATCTAAGGCCTCGTACTAGCAGAATATACCAGCACAAAAACAAACGAAGAAGTTTATCACTACTTCGTTGTCAAGGGCCAGCAGAGCCTTGTCCCTAACGGAAAGGAAGCTCAATATGCTAACGGGCATTTACATGGGACACTGCCAATTAAAATGCCACCTTTACAAGATTGGTAAGGCAGAAGATCAAACGTGCCGGTTCTGCAAAGAGGCGTCGGAAACTGCAGAGCACATACTGTGTGAATGCAGAATCCTGGAGAACCTCAGAAGACACAGCTTAGGAAAGGTGACCTTGACACCCACTGAGGCAAGGGAGTTGAATCCCAGTAAAATTGTAAGGTTCATAGATGATCTTGAAATAACTGAGTAAGGATTCAAGTTACAATAGATCTGCGAAGGTCGCGGTGACAAAGGTTGCAGAGCCTACAGCCTTCTAGTATGATAATAATAATAATTATAAATCTCTCTTGACGACTTATTTTATTCCTGATAAATTGCTGTAGAATGGTACATTAACCAATCCCAAAAAACCACACCCGCAACGTTTAGCACCTAAGCCTTCTACTAAAACCTCAAAAATAGCTGAAAATCCAATCTGTTACTAAATTGGACTTTTCAATTATCAAGTAAAAATTTTTTTATTAATTGTACCATCAACTGTTTTTTTTTTGTTGCTGTTTTCATTCCCAATACACTGCTATGCTTCACAGTAAAGTTAATATGATATATTGATAATTACACAGGTCAACATTTAATCTAAGGAGTATCACAGTATCCCATAGGAGTATCTTAGGGTTTTTGGGGTCGCTGATTTCATTCCCTGGGTCGTTAGATCTCTATCACGTCAGGTTCAGGGTCATTTCAAGATCACATATTCAGTGAGGCCGTATGAATTCATTTTGAGAATAACAGTTTTAATGATAAAATTCTGAAACAGGTCGATTTTCATTTCAAAGGGGACAACTTTTCATGCCAAATATTGTTTCCTAGCTTCAACTCTTCAGGTGGGGGTAGCAACCCTTCAAAATATCCAAACGCGATATAAGGTGGAATCATACATTTTATGAAAGCATTTCCAAACTTCTACATTTCTATGTTAGAATTATCAAAATCGGCCGATTGGTTTCAGAGATACAGGGTGTTAAAATTTACATGCGAGTTTCATTTTTGAACGCCATTATTAGCCAATAACTTTCAACATACCAATTGGATCGTGAAATAAAAAGACAGGTCAATTTTTATTTCAAATAAGGATCCCTGGCTACGCCACTATTTGCCTTCAAGCCTAACCCCAAAGCAAGGGGTAGCAACCTTTCAAAATTTTCAAATCTGAAGACGGGTCGTATGATATATCGTTGAAAAGGTCTTCCGATTCCCAGTTCATCATTGTAAAAATTTTGAAAATCGGAGAACGTTTTTTGATATAAAAATAAAATGAAAATATTTGTTTTCCAATTTTTGAGCCAAAGCAAATCGTACGATTTTGATATAATACACGACTTCTCTTTGCATTTGAAAATTTTACCCCCCTTGACCTTGAAATAACCCAAATTCGACCTTGATACAACCGCTGGATAACATTGCCGGGTAAAATAAACAGCAGATTTGAATTCAGCGACCCAGAAAACTATAACATAATTTTTTTCAAATTTATTGTAGAAATTTTTTTACATTTGACCTTGAAATGACCTTGAACCTGATGTGATAGAGGCCAAACGACCCCGGTAATGAAATCAGCGATCCCAAAAATCCTAAGATATTCTTATGGGAGGGTACTGTGATACTGCTTAGATCAAATGTTGACCTGTGTTATTATTCAAAAATTACTGATAGGAAGAGGATACAACAAAACCTCACAAAAACGTAAGCACTTCACCTGCTCATTTCTTTTCAATTTTCAAATTTGAATCAATAATGAACGACTTGTGAGTAATTTTGTTTAAATTTCGAAAGTTATTGATAAATTGAAAATTAAAGAAGCTCACTCATTGCGATCTTCACTAGTTCCTATTCCATTTTACTGTATCATATTTTCAATAATATTAATAATTCATTCTCATCCCATTAATAACCTGGAATTTCTTTACTGGAAAAACAAAGAGAACCATGCATCTATACATTATGTAGTGAAATAAATAAATAAAATAAACGCTATCTTGTTGATAATAAGAAAAAATGAAAAACAACATCGCGTCATAAATACCCTGAACTCCCCCAAACACACGAGACAACTTTAATGGAAATTTACTTCAATTCCCGCGTTTCGTGAACGATTTCTGGAATAATTTAAAATTGCTATCCGAAGCAAGGCATTGGAAATGCGGAGGTTTGAACAGAACAGGTGGATATAACAGAACGCGACACACCGAAATGACGGAGGTCTGTCTATAAAGCGTGCCACATACCCATAAGACATTTTCGTTAGTGTTAATAAAAAACAGTTTCTAAAATGCCCGGGCTATGGTACGGACATGCGCCGCAACAATCCCGGCATTAGAATTTACTGGGCCTCTTCCTTTTGTGCCAGATACAATATCCTGCAGATAAAGGAAGAACAGCTAGCAGGTGTAAAGAATTTCTTTTTTTCTGCTTAAATTGCACAACAAGGTTTCCACGAGCCAACAGATGCCACAAGTCATATCAAATATCAGAAATATGCGGAATAAAACGTAGGAATTTTGCAATCAAAGCGAACCTTGAACTTTTTCCTGGATTTATATTACACCATTTCAGGCAGTTTTGAGAGAATTCTACGTATTGGAGATATTGATGTCGTGTTTGAACATTGACACAAATGCGCAGGTTTCAAATTAATATCCAAGATATTTGTTGGATGATTGAAATAGGAAAAATGAAATGTGCATTTGACCTTAAAATTATTTGACGTTGGATTCCACCAAGTTTCTTTAAATTTTCGATTCCATATTTACATTTTTTCCGTATATTTAATATTATAACTAGTCTAAACAGACTAACCATTAATTTATCTCTACTTCCTATGGTATTGAAATATACAAAAGCTATAGAAAACCCATTGGTAAATTTCTACAACTACACAATAAATTCGTGCGGTTTACTGCATTTAGTCTTCTAGGGAATTGTTCATGTTCTAGTAGAAGAGCTGCACTTCTGATGGAGTGGTTCAAAAGTCTTCCTTCACGTTTTTTTCGTAAAGAAAAATGTCACATATTCTACCTCGAGGTCACGGTGGATGTCACAATTGCGTACGTAACGGGGAGCGTTCACCATGTCCCTCGGCACTTTATTTTGGACTCTTTTGAAATAAAGAAGCAACATATAACCTCATCGTCTTCAAGATATGAACTTTGTTATGGATAAGCACTTGAAGTACAGCTTTCGATATTCAAAGTTGAGTTCTTCCTTTTGCTTCTTTACGTGTTCCTTCCACTTATGTTTGGCAACGAGAGTCATTCCCAAGTATTTTGTTGTGTTTGCGTAAGGCACATTTTGACCGTTTAACATAGTTACATGAACAAAGGTTATCAATTTATCGCTGTAGTTGGTCAATATATACCATCAAATCTCTCTGACACTATTTTTTTTCAATAGGACAAGTAACTTGACCACTAAGTGACTTTTTAGGCCGGGGACACACGGTCCGGGTAAACGCCCGTCCGAATTTTGTCCAGGCTCCGGATGATCCAGAAGTACATTGTGAAAGTTAGTGAAGAACACACGGAACCCGGACGGGCTTTTGCCCGTCCGATAGCAAAGACGTCCGGATGTATTCTCAACTGATCATCCGAGACCTGGCCGGGCGTCCACCCGTCCGGGCGAACACGTGCAGTTAGTGTTGTTGTGACCTCAATTCCTCATGTTGGTATCCTGTCTACGAAGCTGTGGTGATATCTTGTGAAGCACCTCATCGAAAGTGGAAACAGACATGCGAAAATAGTTGAAGAATTTTTCTTCGTCTTCTCTTAATCTCTAAAATAGAGTATTGAAGTGTCCTAGTATGTTTCCCTTCTGCACTACAGGCTGTATCCATACACTTCTATTACGTTTCTTTCTACGTCTGTGACGCAGTAAACAAATCGCTGCTAATAGTTTACGTCTAATGTCTTCGTCCATGATCAAACCGAAAATGACGACAAGTGGAATAAAATCTCCCGGACGGGAGTTTGCTCGAATGTAGTTTGTTCTGTTCATCAAAATATTGTTCGTCCGGCCAATCGCCCGTCCGGGCAGTCACCCGGACCGTGTGTCCCCGGGCTTACGAGGGATGAAAAACAAGTTTTGATTCACATCTACGAACACATACAAATCGGATTTAAAATTATTGCTTGAAGAATCACGAGATAAAATGTATAGAGCCAAGATATAGCTGTGTATTGAATAACTGATAAACATACAAAATACCCCACAGAATTTATTATAACAAGGAAATGAAGAGATGGAGGAAGTAGAACTAGAGTTGAATCTCGCAAATGAAAGATTACGACGCTTTGTTTGGTCTAATTATCACAACGCTTTGGTTACTATATTGTTTTCCTTCGGTAATTACGTTAGTTTTCAAAATTTTCAATTGTAACTACATTTCTAATACGAAGTATCAACTTTGTTTCTAATTTTTACGTTGCTCTTGAAACTTCTGAGGAAATGTATGAGAATTAAAGTTTATTAAATTGAAACATTTAATCATTTGAAATTAACTCTTGACCACATGCGCACCTAAAAGTTACGTTCGTTCTCGGTCACGCACTCTAAAATCTTCGCTGTTTCCTATTAGATCAATTATTAGGTTTACTTTCTAGAGCTAGAATATGCGTTATTTGATTATGCGTTGCGATTTTTTAGTAAAACAAATGTTGATTTGTTAGAAACGTTCATTTACATTTTAATTCCGTAATTGTGACGAGTTTTTCTGCCCAGAAGATGAATTCGTATCATCATCCAAAGCCAGTTGCACAATTCATTGAGTTCTTGACGATATTGTTCGCAAAAAATCAAATCTAGTAACGCGTCAGAAAAATTACGTTGTTACACGCACCGTGGTCGAATGCACTAGTGCGGTGCGATGCGTCGATTAATTGAAATCATGAATAACCAGTCGCCAAATAATGATTTAGGCGCAGGTGTTGACACATCTGTTCAAAATAGTATCAAAAAGAAATAGCTGCAGCCGTATAGCTATAAAACAAATAGCGCGTGTGGTTAAAGCCTAGTTTACACCGTGATAGTACTATCGCGATAGTACTATCATGATAGCTCAATGTCAGTTATTATTATGGACTGTCACTCACGTGATAGTCGACTATCGCGGTATAAACCAGTTACTATCATGATAGTAAGCTGTCATGATGACACTATCGCGATAGAACTATCACGGTGTAAATTGAGCTTAAGAGTTATTAATACGAGGTATTCTCTTAACTACTAAACTAGGACAAACTTTGTTATTTTGAATAGAACAACCATAATATTTTATTATTTTCTGATTCTACGGGGGAAAATGATGCAACGTTGGTGACTCTGAACCTTAGACTACAACACTTTATATTTCGTTTTGAAATTTTTGGAGTGGCCATATGGTCACAAGTGACGCTAAACGTTCTATATGCACTGTGAAGATTACTACTCCAGATATTATCGATAAAATCAATGGTATGTTACTGGATGACAAAAGAGGGAGAGTGCATGAGAATGCTTGTGGTGTGGGCATCTTGGCTGAACGGGTACATGATATTTTGCATCAACATTTGGACATGACAAAGCTATACGCAAGATGGGTGCCTCGAGTGCTCACGCTTGACTAAAAATAAAATCGTGTGTTTGCAGCTGTTCTTGAAAAATTCGCAGGAATTGAAATGTCGTTTCTGTGATTCATACATGGATACATCACTACACTCCTGAGACCAAAGAACAATCTAAGCAATGAGTTACCAAGAGGGAAACTGCGCCAAAAAAGGCGAAGACCGTACCTTCTTTCAGAAACATTATCCCGATTGTCTTTTGAAATTCGCAAGGTATAATTCTGTAAATGGTAAAACTATTACAGGTGCATATCATTCATTGTTATTTGACCGTTTGAAAACTAAGCTGAAAGAAAAATGCTCACGATTGTTTAAAAAAAAAGTTATTTTCCATCACGATAATGCACCACCCCACGCCTCAGCAGTTCCAACTCGTTTCTCATTCCCCCTGTTCTCTATACCTAGCTACCTTGGACTACTATTTATTCGTTATTTAAAAGAAATTGGTGGCAGGAAAAATATTTTATTCAAATGAAGAGGTGATTGCTGAAACGAAAGGCTAGTTTTCAGACTGAATGAAACTTATTATTCGGAAGGGATCGACAAACTAAAGCAGCATTGAACGAAGTGAATAAACCCAAAAGGGAACTATAGTGAAAAATAATAACGGTTTATCCCAAACAATTGAGTAGTTTTTATTTTTACATGGATTTTTCAAATGATCATTCGTAAATACAAAAAAAAAAACATATTTTCAATAAATTCGTTGGTATTATTTTAGAATTGTATCAACAGATCAATAGTGATGACTTCATTGTTCAATACAAAATGCGTACGAATTACTAAAACCTATGTTCGATAGGGAACGAGCTACTGTTTTAGGAATTAATGAAACCTGGCGTAATTTGACAAGTTTCGAATATGGGTATTCACTAATCTCTACTGGGGCATCCTATTACTTAAATAATCACGAGGGTAGGTTAATAAATAACCTTCCCTTGTCAATATCACGGCAAGTGCGATCGTAAATTATTAGTTGAGTAGGTAATTTGTCTAATTAGTTGTTCAAGATTTTGCTACGAATTCCAGTCCACAAAAAAGAAGATATAACTGTTTCAAATTAACTTCGGCTTTATTTCAGTCCCTCTGTTGTTAAAACACTACTATCCCTGAATTATGTTTGAAGGTTGAAGATAATAAGTTATTCCTATTCTTATATAGAAAAATTAGTATGAGTTCTTCGTGTACGTAATTTGTTACAACGTATCGCCTAATAAAAACGCAGGATCTTTAATGCAAGAGTCTCTATTTTGAATCTTTGCTAAAAATGGGATGATGTGAATCCATAGCTATGGAGGGATCGTCGTAGAGTTATGGAAAATACTGGAAGATTGTTGTTTGGTTGAATTTGCACCTAGAAATCGAAAATTTGCTTTCTCAACTCTTCCAAGCCTTTTCAGTAGAATGTACCAACGCGTTATTTTGAGTTCGAAAATTAAAATCTGTCAATCAGGATCCAGGCGATCTCCGAGAGTTTCTAGACTACTTTCTAAATACATATCTGCACGTCTACATTGTGTCGAAGAATAGAGAGATTGTCCTTTACCACAATGAAGAAATGTATTTTTTTTTCAGATGAAACAAAGTTAGGAATTTAAGTGATTATAAACGACACAAATGCCCAGTTTCCGAAACGAAATATAAGCTATATTTCAATAATTACCATAGAAATGTCAAAAAATATGAGGTATCAACCAATGAAATGCACGCATTTTGTTTAACTATGACAACTATAGAATTATAGCTTGTATTTTGTTTCAGAAACCGGGCATTAGTCTGGTCCAGACAAACTTATCTTTGCGAGCGAACGTTTTGCATATCAGGTAATAAGTGTTAAGTCCTGGGGTGCTATAATGTATGGTCATAGTACTTCACTTATTCACATATTTGTAGCCATGACCGTTAAACTATACGTCCGAAATATTATAGATCCAATCGTATATTCATCGTGGAACGGAGTTGTAGATAATTATGTATTCATGGACGATGGAGCAAGGTCACATCGAACAAGAATAGTGTGAAACCTGTTTCGAGACAATTTATTTTTGATCCTATTTACATTAAACAAGTGCTTCTTCTTTCCATACGAGAAGAAGAATCGACTTTCATTCTAGTTTATTTGGTAAAGGGTACAAGAATTGATGAGTATTTATCAAAAAGATGTCTTGTGTCTATAAATAAATACGTGCAGAATTGAAAAAACCTCCATTATATTCAAATATTAGTAAAATAGTTGAAACACTTGAAAAAAAAACATAAACGTTAGTTAAATAAATGTTTGGTGGTGGATACTTTGGTTGAATGTAGACAATATTTACACAAAGGTTCTTGTAAACCAGAGAGAAATGGAGTAACTAACTATGCGTAACAATAAAAAAAAGTCTGTCCGGTACCCAGGACGTGTTTGTAAAACTTCTTTTGTGAAACAACTTTTTTGCACCCAGTTTTACGTATCATATAACAGTTTCTGAGGCATTTGTCAATAATATACTGACGAAATAGAAAAAATACTATGAAAAGCACATGTTGGAATATTTTATTTGTATACTCATTTTTTTGTTGCTGTACCACTTGTGCCACAAAGTGCTGTTATTGATCGCATTCAGATATTGAACCGCTGCAGCACATCATACAGTTCTTCCCAAAAAGTTCGCATCATATAGGAAACTTTTTTTATTATTGACTTTATCGGAAAAC
This sequence comes from Phaenonotum sp. SLE1380, assembly GCA_033557805.1. Classification (NCBI taxonomy): domain Eukaryota; kingdom Metazoa; phylum Arthropoda; class Insecta; order Coleoptera; family Hydrophilidae; genus Phaenonotum; species Phaenonotum sp. SLE1380. Next base: position 12,167 of record JAUIMX010000423.1, read on the forward strand.
TACATTTGAATAAAAAGTTTTGCTTCACTTGAAACAAAAAAGGAGCTATAGCAACCTTTGAAACAATTACTAGTTTGGCG
>JAUIMX010000424.1:0-12233 GCA_033557805.1 Phaenonotum sp. SLE1380
AAAAATATATAAAAAGAAAATAAGCGTTCATAATCTGAATTAACAATAATAATATTATTACGCTTTAAAACTTCAAGATATTATAATTTTGACCATAGGCGGTCAGTAGTGTAGTCGGCTAAGATCTCGCTCTGTGTCGATTATGGTACTATCCGTCCCTAGTTCGAATCCAGGCTAATGACAGAAATTTTTCCAAGAATTCTTGTCATTAGATGGTGAGAACCGTAGGTTAGGTTAGATTTAAGTAGCGCCCAATAGGCCCAAGAAGGCGAAAAAAGTGGCGCTATACAAATCATTAAAAAAAAATTTGACCATAGAGATCAGAATACTACAGTTACTTATTTAATACGTTGTGCAAATATTATAAAAATTTTGTGCACATTTTCTTTGAACATGCATTACAAAGATTGAAATTTTGTTTTATTCAATTTCAAAAACCATTCATCGTGCACTTTTGTAAGTTCAGGGAATATATTGCATGATTAATCATAAAAAACAACTCTATCGCTGGAATATTTTATAACCCAACTTCGGATTCGGCGGTTAATTTTTAATCGTTTCAGACACCTTAAACTCTTATGGAAAAAGTGTGAATTTACGCTCAAAATTACTGCCAACAAAAGCAATAAATAACAGAAATCGATAAGGGTCTCTAGTAGCTACCAATTAGCTACCAATTTGATCAAGAATTTTCGTGTTCAGACAAAGTTTATGGGCTTAACTTTTCACTTCGCCACCGTTAATTGAAAAATACACTTAGAAACCGTCCTTTCAAATATTTATGGACTCCTCAGTTTAACTTCAGCGATTCCAAGAATTTTGTTGTCTTGTTGTTTTTGGGTGCTTGTGATTGATTTTTATATTTTCATCAGATTTTTATTTATTTACGACCTGTTGCACCGACTTAATATAATTATTATAATTAATATTTGGGTGCTGTTGGAATTGCACAAAATTTCAATAGAGATCAAAACTTAGGCTTACATTACGCGCCCACTATGCAGTGTAGCAGAATAATCGAACGATTGTAGTTGACAGTATTGAAAGGATGAGTAGGAAGATTTAAATCTTAGAATGATTCCCAGCCTCCCATAAGAAATACCAGTCAGAAGGATGTTTGAGCTCGAAAAATAGATTAGAAGTCTAATGTTGCAAGCCTAAAGTGCGATAAATTATTATGGCTGCAGTGCTGGAGTTCTAGATTCTCCTGAACGTTTGATATATGCTTTCCAAATGGTAAATATCCAAACAGTGAGGTAGAAATTGAATCTGCGACTTGTATCACACAAGTCAAGATTATGAACTCTAAAGCCTAGTACACACTAGTAGACACGTTGCGCGATTCTGGAGTCAGAGACGTGTCTAGGGATGTCTCAGTAGACATGTCAATAGACCAAACTCGGCCTACGCGCCGTTGCGATATCAAAAATTGCAAGTCTAAAGTCTCCCGATTGAAATGGGAAACTTGCATCAAGTTGAGTCAATTTGTATCCTGCTTCATTATTTTTCCTCCAACCATCTAAAGGAATTCTCCAAAATCAGAAGACGTCACCAACGTCGTTTTCGCCTTTCTTTACTAGAAAATATTACCAAACAGGCAGTCGTTCCGCACAAGGAAATGTCCGTCATGGTTGTTAGCGAAGACGAGACTAAAAAAATCATGACAGTGTGGACGTTAGACGAGACAAAGATCGGTGTCTCTAGACCGTCTTGAGACCACGTCCATGTCTCAAGTTTAGACCGCCTATAGACAAGTTGCGCAACGTGTCTACTAGTGTGCATTAGGCTTAAGATACTGCTCCAGTATCTTCACAACTATATTTCGATAAAAAAAAATAACAGAAACTCTACCATTAAATACAATTTATTACACACTTGGTATTGACATACTTTAATAGATTTTTTTAATTAGTTTCTTGTATAACTTCAGATTGAAAAAGCGAAGGGGGCTCCGAGAAACGATAAATTATTTTTAATTATATTACTTGAAAAACGAACCCCCACACGATAGGGGATGCCTCCTCGGGTGTGCCTTATTCTAAATTGAAAGAACACTTCAATTCATAGAAAAAAGTGGACGTTTTTTAATATTTTCAATTCTTCGGCAGTTTGAAAAATATACACGGTAATTCACATAATTTGTTAATTGAAAGTTATATAGGTTCCCGCTATTATTTGATTTTGAAAATTTGGCACTACGGCTCATCGCATCTCATCTTTCAATTTCAAATAAAAATTAGGTTTATATTATTGCAGATTTCATTTCTGCGTTCTAAAATAGTGTAATTTCATTTGAACATGTGCCTTTGCGCGTTACCGTTTTTGAGATATTCAATGAAGTGTGATTTTTTCAATTTTGTTTCTATTACAAAAGTTATGCTTGTTTACTATTCATTGCAACGTTGATATTTTCAGTGAAGTTGCAAAAGGAAGTAAGGAAATGGTAAAAATTAGTTTATATGTGTACAAGTATGTGAAGTTTATATCATAAACTTTTGAAATTATAAAGTTTTGATTACTAATTACTTGTGTTTTTCCTGATTGATCATAACTCAATCTGATACTCCTTGAAATTCTCTTACTTTTATGTAAAAGACGTACTATACCTGAAGTGAACCGTTTTCCAGATATTAGGGAACATGTTATTTTGACATGTTCTAAATCACATTAGCTCAATTTTTTATGAGATTTTATTGTTTCAATTTGAAATTTTTTGCCAAAGTTGCAATATAAGATAATATGTTCTTTGTAAGTAAATATTGTAGTAGTTAAGAAACAGGACTTGAGATGAAATTAAAGGTTGACAAATGGATGATACATTACAAACTTTTTGAAAAAGTACAAGTTTTATACATTTGTCAACCTTCAAATGAAGTAGGTTTATATTTTTATGATCACAGAGTTAGTGACTTGTATTGCAGGCTTTGGTAACAGCTACCAATTAAATTTAGTCATTTATAGTAATCATCTAGGTACTAGCGACCTAGATTAATATAATGATACTAAATGCAGTAACAATAACAACGTAAAGTAGGCTATAGTCAGTTGTTAATTGACGTTCGACATATTATTTGACAGTTCATATTCAACTGCGTTCAAAATGGTACCAATATCAAAAACGAATTGAAAAATTACACCAAGAGCCCCCGTACATGTTCGTCGAATAAATTTTAAGAAATCGTATAACTGTTATAGGTCTATGAAATTTAATTTTCACCTAAATTTTTTAAACGTTTTTGCGAAATTAATATAGAAATTTTACAGGAATATGTATACATCGAGACTAAAAGCACTCCTTTTTCATAATATATTATTTGAATTTGAGAAACAACAAAAAAAAAATTTTCACAATATTATGAAAGTATGAATATAAGATTACGCGTACAGTTTTACAAGATCCCACCATAGCTCCTGGTAAGACGACCGACGCGTGAGAAAGCATGGATTTTTTATGGTAATAAAAAAGGTTTCGTCAAAAGTTAAGTCGTTATAGAAGTTTAAACGACAGATCATTTAATTTAGCTTTAAGGTATGAGATGAACAAGTTTCAAGCACCAACTGCACTGACGTGGGGCATATAATTATACAGTTTATTGTGCATCTGGCCTAACATTAAAAATTTGTCACTATTAAATTTTTATTAGGTAATTTTTATTGTGCACGACTGCACATCGGAATTTTTCATGCATATTTAAACAATTCATTAAATAAACAATCCAAACTACACGTTCCCGAGCTCGATTTTACATAATTGGTTCAGAAGTTAACATTTTTCTTCGCAGCTACGGTTAATAAATTTATTTTCCAATTAAATAAAACACTATCTTTGTATACATTGATATGTGACTATTTATTTGGGATATCAAAAAAATATTCTCGTGGAAGCATCCATAAATTATGTTAAGGTTTTGAGAGGGGGTTATTGAAAAATTTTACGATTTCTTATGATGGGTGAGGATGGGGGTCTGATAAATCTTACGTAAGATACCTCTCCAAATATTTCAAATAAAATCAATTTCTTAGAACTCCGAACGCAATACAAGCATTGTAAAAAGAAATTATTCAATAACTTGAGGCATAATATTGCAATTGTTAAGTTCTCTCGTAAAAAATGAAATCAATATTTAAGCCAAGGAAATACGCTAGTCCCAAAAAATTCATAGATAATCTTGCTATCAATAAAAGTTTCCATTTATAGACATTTACATATGTTTCTAAATATGTCTTTGTTGATGGACTTCAGAAAACAATGTTACAATTATTTAATCAATTTAGTTTTAACATTCTACTCGACAAAAGAAGATGAGTTCCCGACGAGGTACTTTTTACATTTCCGTTTGTTCAAAGCGTATGAATCTGCATATCTTAATTTAATAGCGGGTAATGCGTAAGAAAAGTTGAGTGAAATTTGGAAAAACATGGAAAAACAATGTAAGAGTGAAAAGTTTTGATGAAAAAATTGAAAATCATAAAAATACCCTTACGTAAATTAAAGATGCTCCCCATAATCTGGTATACTTGCGAAATCATTTGATAAACCAGTGTTAAATGATATTTGATCAATTTTGCTTAGAATTTTCAGGTTACGTCAAAGTAAACAAGGAATTAACTTATTCCAGTTTGTAGATTATTCATAATCGGTTTGGATAAGTGCTCTAGCGTTCCTGTGAAAACAGTATTTTACATCAAGCTCGAAGAAAGGTGAAACGCCACGAAATGTGAAAAAATGTAAGTAATATTTCTTGTATTATGAATGGTGGCAGCAGAACAGTTATTTTCGATTTGATCTCAGCATAATGTATCTAGAATTCAAAACACCTGGTGACAAATGAGTGTGCTTTTATTTAGTACGACTTTAGCGCCGAATTACTTATATTCCCTTGTAAGGAGATCGAATCTATGCAAATTATTAATGCAGACAAATTACTCCATGTTCAGCTTTCTATACTTGGACATGTTTACTTGATTGCCACATCGTATCACCTGCCGTTTGCTTTTTTTAGCAAAAGATATGGAACCAATTTGATGATAAAGATTTTTTAGGAGAGATACAGTTATTGGATGATAATGAGGGAAGTGCCTATATTTTGATGGAGGTCACTGTTTTCATCTGTGAGATGATTTTTATTTTAGTGTCACAAAATTCGTTTTGTGCAACTGTTCTCAATTATACAAAATGCGACTCTGATAATTTGATTTGTGCTCTAGTTCAAGGTTTATGTTTATTAAAATTAGTCGATCAGTATAGCGTAGTCGGCTGAGCCTCGGGTCTGTGGAGGTAGCTGTTTACTACGGTATCTTTAGGCCCGTGTTCAAACACGGCTGGGGGTATGAACTTTTTCAAGTATATTCGCATCGATCCCGGGCTGTAGGGTGGCGGCTGTAGATCAGCGTCACCCAATAATTTAAAAAAAATAGTTAAAATTAAAATAAGTATAAATACTTCCTTGAAAACTAAGACGACCTGTTGGGACATCCTTAGCTCTTTGCTGTTAAGCTTGTTTTCAATTACAAAGTTTTCGTTCATTTTTTGGGTATACGGCCGGTTACGATTTGTTATTTGTTCAATATCGAGAAAAAATGTCATTACAATATCATTTTAGACTTTTCTTAAATTATTTCTCTCCACAACTTTATTTTTCTTTATCGTTATTCTTATCTTGTCATTTACATGTCAACCACTACCCGTGTAGACGTGTACACTTACTGAAAAAGGGGCCTGTATAATATTTTCGTACAGATTTTGAGTAGATATTTTACGAAGATAGTTCCAACTTGTTAGAGATATTGGAAAAAAATCGAGAACCATATGGAAACAAAACATAACAGCAAAATTTGGACACGCCACTGAATTTTTTTTGAAAATAGACTTTGAAAATATGTAGTCATTATTTTCTAATTACAATATTAACCGATTTATTCATATGTGTATGAAACACGAATTTCGTAGATAAACTGCATTTTTAAATGCAACATAGGGATTCACATCACAAGGCTTCTACTGCAAATTTCTTACGAAAACAGTTCAAATTTGTACAAATATCTCATATATTTGTTTTATTATATCGTCATAATTACAAAAGTTATCTAAGATATTCATAAATGATTGTATTATATTGATATGCAAAAAAACTAATAAAAATAAAACTAAAGAAATATAGGCAAAAATTGAATTGAAAATGATAATAAAAAAGCCATAACATCTACAAATTATCATATCTTCCTAAATTACACAATATAATTTATAACGAATAATCTTGTATAGAAATATTTAACATCAACAAATTTATACTAAATAAATTCTGACCACAGGAAATGCTTTTTCGAGTTTTACGACATACCTTATAATCAGTTCCAATAAAACACCTAAGTTGAACGCCCACCAAACCAAAACCAAGTGTACAGGCGCCATATTTTAAATCTAGATCCAGATTCCAATACTTTTTTCACCAAATACGTAAAATGATATTTGGCTGATAGTGAGCATACCAAAACAGATCCGAGATATGTTATTGTCTGTCCACCGAAGAAATTTAATACAAATAGGGTCTTTTCAACTGTTAAAAGTGGTAGCACTGGAGCTTATTATCATTCAGTAGTTGTGTAAAGCCTGATTTACATATCGTCATCGGAACAATATAAATAAATATTAAAAAGGAGCTGCCCATCGTAAAAAATCTAGTTTATTTTGTAGGTGTGAACTTCACCGGGGAACTTATTTGAGAAAACTCATAAATATGGTGGAACGATACCGTGGACCGCTACCAATTAATTTTAGATTTGTTTGGGTTTATGGTTTTCACTTTCTTAGATCGCTGTTGGTTTAATTGGAAAATTCTTTCGTCCTCTCTTTCCAATTGCCTGACTGATAAAAATGCGATATGGAAATACTTTGGTAAATAAATTGTTCGTTGGAGTTTTTTATGTGGAGGAAACGCCTCACGTTTAGATATTTATTAAATAAACATTAGTGTTTTGTTTAATAAGTTTTTTTTGAAATTTATTGTTATACATACTATTTGGGAAGCGATAAATTATTTTGGTTTCAAAATTGGTGGTCTTGATTTGGAATTCATTCTGTTTTGGAGAAGAGTCTATCTTCATTAGCTATCACTTCTTCACACAGCTATAAGAGTAAACTACCTTCATTTTTCATAGTTATCATATTATACATATTATTTAGAAATTTTGTTTGAAAGAAAACATTATGTTCAAACACACAAAAGCACGCAAGATTATCTCTTTATACTTTCCACAATGTCCTATCACGATAGTTACCATGATAAACTCTCAATAATTTGGAATTTTCCCACTAGAACAAAAATATTTTGAAAAAACTTCAAAATTAAACACTTTTCTTATTTCACCGCAATTTAAGCATGTTATCAAAATTTTATCTGAAAATAACTGAAGTTTTTAATGAATAATTTTTCTTAAGTTGAAAAATTCTGAATTATTGCGAGTTTATCACGACAGCTATCGTGATAGAAGAGTGTCGAAAGTTTATTGATAATTAAATTTTCTTCGTTCGAAAAATAAAATTATATTCTTCCAGTTCCAAAACACGTAACAACTATTTCAAGCAAAACTAAATGGCAATGACAAATAAACATCTAAATAGAAAATATTCGATGTATTATGAGTTCAAACGTACTTCCCTCGCGTTTTAGTAGTAAAATTAAACCGTGAATGCGACAAAGGTATAAAAATCATACCCAAAATTCAAGCCAAAGAAAAAAAAATGACTTTCGATCGGAATTTTAAATCCACTTGATTGTTCGTGGGAAATCAAGTAACCTACCACCTGCCTTTATAGCCAGAGTTTTGTAAACGGAATACGAATACTCGGTAATTACAGACGTTGACAGGATATCAGAATTTAAATAAGGGTTGTCCGTTCTTTGGGTCTATACAAAACTTGACTTATCTTCATGGATCTGTTTATTAATAAACTTTATTACGTACAAGTTATAGGTACACATTACATACACGTAGAATTGATTTAGATTCTTGTTAATTTTAATTGCAACAAAGCTGTTTATATATTCAGGAGGTAAATATTCTATTATCTGTACCTATTAGTGAATACGTCCACATATCTGCAAAATTAATCGATTCGGCATAGTTGTGTAATATATGCAGTGCTTTTGTCCAACTGATTTGATGTCGTAAGTTTTGTCTGCAATTACCCACAACATTATTGAACGTCACATTTTTTTTAACGGAAAATTTGGTCAATTATTCTCCAAGAAGTAATTAGTTACATACATCGTAGACAAATATGTAATCAGTTGCATATATTGGTTGATAATTCATTCTGTGGAGCAACGGCTTGATTGATTAGTTGGTCAGATGGTGCGTATAATATACTATAAAGAATGATGACTCCTTTGCCTGTGTAAGATTCTATATTTCATCCAGCATGATTTCAAGGCTTTATAAGCGGCTAATAAATACATTACCTCTTGTACATCACTTGCAGTAAAGTTTGTTATATATAGAAGTTTAAAATTCGACAATATTGATCAATATATACAACTGATTACATCTTTGCTAACAATATCTGTAATTTGTAAAGGACTTGAAGGTCCTTATTAGAGATTATATGGCAAATACACACATCGTAAACTAACCATAGGGGCATCACTTTATCTGGTTCACAGATGCATCGAAAAGTGAGGAGTTTTCTGGGCTGCCGATGACTCAGTTCTGGGAGGATTGCTGACATCCTAGCCAAAAAGGTTGCATCAGCTCGTTCCATTTAAATTTAATGGCGGATGACGGTTCTCAACTGGGAAAAAAGAACTAAAATGTCTTTCCAGTTTGACAGTTTACGTTAGAGGTAGCCCAAAATCTCCATAACAGTTTCAAATAGTATTACTAACTCTCTTTTAGGTCTTTGCAAATGCAACCTCAGGAAAAAATAGACTCTAATGCACGAAAGGACACTGACATTTTATGTGGGCAAGGGAATGTCTCCTAGAAACCTGACGCACCTAATAAGGGAAGGGGGGCATGCGCTATTCACTTATACGAGCAAGGCCATTTGTTGATTTGTAGAGCACATAAACTTATTGTGTAGCAGCACCATCGCCAATATTCAAAAAATCCGCCATCTGAATTATACTCTCTGATTATACTGCAGGCATGCGCACAAAAGTCAATCTGACGTAACGTCAAATTTAACGTTGTAGGATTTTTGCGTGTCTCTCGTTTTATTTTGAAAGAGTGCAGTTTGTTTATAAAATGGTTGTATCGTAAACCAGCATATGATTGCTTCTCCTAAAAATGATTTAGAGGTATGTACTCATAAATTGAAACCATGTTAACATATACCACGTGCGCAGACCGTACGTTTTTACTTACTTGCCCTACCTGTTTAATTAGTCTATCATTTTGATTATCATTTCATAGCTCTTGAATATTGGGGTACAGAGGAGGGGAAAAGCCAAATTAATTGGAATGGATATAAACAAAGTGTATGAAGTGTAAAATTGAAAATGAAAATCGATTTGTTCGATGATTTTGAACATGGCTTTAGGCGCTCACTGTATATCAACTCAATTTGAAAATATCAACTATATTCAGAAATTATATTTATTTTCAAATGTAGCGCCATTTTCGTTGTAATGATTTTAGTTCACATAAACTTTGTTGGTGGCGCTTCATCTAGTTTTGTAATACATAGGAGTACCATCTATACCTATACCTTATCTATGAAGGGGGGTCACTAAGCATGTGTTAGTAGGTAACAGAGTTTTGCACGATATATCAAATCAAACGACGCCAATAATCAATTCACAACGCAGCCGTGAACAAATTTCAACAAACTGTCAGTTGCCGACATGGTTCGTATTCCGGCTATCGAGCCGGGATGGGATTCTGATCAGTAGAAAAGATCAACTAATAAAGGAAGTGGGGTCACTAAGAATCTGTTAGTAACAGGGTTTTGCACGATAGACCAATCTATAGTCGCAGTGCTGAACGGTTTTGTGGCCCAAACGACGCTAATCCACAATTCACAACGCACGCGTGAACAAACTGCCAGTTACCGACATGGTTCGCATCCCGGCTATCGAACCGGTATCGCATCTATGCTTTGTGCTTTGCTAGGGCAATAATTTAGCAATTCTGCATTAATCCTAAAATTATGTTCCCAGGGATGTAACAAACTAGGGCAATTACAATAAAAAAAGACTCCGAATAATAAAAGTTTAAGCAGTATTTAGCTCTCAACTATCCATATAGTGCTACCTTCATCAGTGTTACAAAACTTTTAAGCGGTGTTCGTGGAATTTATATCACGGCGTTGCATAGCTATCTAGGATCATATGGGAAAGTTTACTACATATTCAATAAACTCTCTGTGCTGATAACTCAATATAATAATTGAATTTGAAGAAATTGAGTATAATCTACTGCAATTTTTTAAAATAAAGATTATCAGGAACAGACGTGACAAAAACTGGGAATATAATAGCTATCCTACTGACTGCGTCAAAATGGTTAAGATTATTTTGTTGAAACTAAATACAAAATACCATGAATAAATGTTTTTGGCAACAAAGATGATAATAACTGAAAACTGACACAATATACCTAAGCCATGTTGAACAACAAACACGTTCAGTAGAAGTGGGCTAGTCTTTATTCAATAAAAAAAAAAGGTTCTACGCGTTGCATTTCATATATCCTTCCACTTGAATAACAGGTACCTGCCACAGGAACCTAAAAAATTATAGAAAAAGTTTAGGAACGCCAGCTGGCGACTGTATTCCCTCCTTTGGAGGCAGTCTCGTCCAGTAAAAAAGTCAGAAATGAAAATTAGGGTTATTAGTGGCAAGGTTGGCCCTCTTAATGTCACGGACTCCTGTCGAATTATTGCGTTAACTGCAAGAACTTGAGGACGGACCGGTAGTGATTGCTGTATAATTGAGATTGATTCCTCTGTCCGTTTTTTACCAACTTGCTCTCAATGGCGAATATGGCTTCAAAAGTTTTTGAAATATTAATGGAGATTATTGAAGCAAGTTCTCATAAACGAGCCCAACGCAGAGTGAGTGGACTATACCCCGCCATTTTTCTTTTTGTTGCTCTTCTTTTGCTATACTGCACACATAAACCTCTCATGCAGTAGCCATTTCATGATTTTGTATACCTATTTTTCTCCTATGTTTATATTATAATTATTGCATGTGTGAATTTTTACTCATTTATAGCTTGCATGAAGAGTTATTTAAAATCAAATGAAGCATTTTAATACCTGAGAAAAATATAAAAAAATTTTGTGAACATTTCATTGATTTAATATTTGCTTCAATATTTGATTCAGTATTTGTGACGTCCATGAGTTTCAAATTTTCATAATTCAAGAGATCTCTATTTTTCGATTTGACGAGGTTTTCGAAAAATATATTGATATTATAACAAATTACATCACAACAATGATGGAATTTTATCAATTTTATCACAATAGAAAGTTTATTCCATTTTTACTCGTGTTTACTTCGCTAAGCATAGTTCGTATCATACACTATGTTACTGGAGAGCCGTAATGAGTTTTTTTTGAATATGAATTATTTTTCACTGTAAAAAAAAAACTAAAGCAAATTTAGGTACTTTTTCTATTGATATTTACAGAAAAAATAATTGATATTATTATTATTAGTTACCTATACTACCTATAATATGAACGATGGTTAGCAAAGTCAACATAATAATAATAATAATTCTTTATTCAACAAAAACAACGTGAAATACTATTGCCTTACAATTTCCTACATATACAGTGCTTCTCAAAAAGTTCGCATCATATGGGAAATTTCTTTATTATTGACTTTATCGAAAAACTTTATTTGAATAAAAAGTATTGCTTCACTTGAAACAAAAAAGGAGCCATGGCAACCTTCTAAACAATTGCTAGTTCGGCGTGAAAATTGAAAATTTCAAAATGCTCATAAGAGTAAAGTACCTTTATTTTTGAAGCAATCGAAAAATTTTATTAAGATAAGTTGTTGAGAATTGAAAGATATGCTCAGATATGAAATTTTGAAAAAAAAATTTGCAGAAAAAAATTTTTCCGGATTTTACTCAACCATTCAAATGTGTTTTACATATCGTAATTATTTTTGCGTAATTTGGCTTCTTCCCACCTACTTTCACTATTTTAAGTCAAAACATTTGCACATTTGAAGTTTTATCCTCACTTTAAATGGATTATTTAAAAAAATTTT
>JAUIMX010000425.1:0-12229 GCA_033557805.1 Phaenonotum sp. SLE1380
CTAATGATTTGGTAGCAAATTTAGGACGGCATTTTTCTGTTTGACACGGTACTAATTTTGCTAGTAAATTTGATCCTCAATTTGGTCATAAATTTAGATTTATTAAAGTGTCACCGGCGCAGTAGTGTGCTATCTGTATATAAACGATTTTCAGATGGGAATATTCATTAACATATTTAGGGAGAGCCACATTTGTCAATTTTCAAAACTTCGAAATGTGATAAGTAGATGCATAGTAGTGAATTCCATGTCTACACTTGCGACTCAATGGTATTACGCACGTTCGTGGTAGATGCTTGCAGCAGAAACCAAGTACAGTTCAAATGTTGAAAATTGGCGCCTTAATATAATTGGTAAATTTCAGCTCGTAGTTGTGGCAACAACTTTCGCGTATGCGCAAATAGTACTTTCTTCTTTCACATCGCAAAGGCGAGGTGTCAGACATTTTTTAATAAGGTTAGAACTTGTTTCTCTGTTGAATCAAGTGCATAAGCAAAATGCTTGTAGCCGGTGATGATATTAAAAGTTGGGCGGAGGAAGTCGAATTGGAAGGTGGATCTCTACCCCCGCCGACCGAAGTGCGCGAAAATGGCATGAAGTATGTTACCGAGTACAAATACGAGGATGACAAAAAGTTAAAAATCGTAAGAACTTACAAAATTGAAAAGCGAATCGTTTCAAAGTCGATTGCGTTCCGAAAAACCTGGCAGAAATTTGGAGAATGCGCCAAGGATAAACCTGGTCCTAACCCAGCTACAACAATCGTTGGTGAAGATGTGTATATGCAACATATTACTAGTAAGGAAGAGGATAATAAACAAGAAGATGAGACTGGAATCGACAAACTCAAAGGTTGGTATTTTGTTCTAATTTATGAACAAACATTATTTTTTATGTAACTTCGCAGCATTGGGCGACAAGAACGTTGTGAAATGTAGAACCTGTAGCGGAGACCATTGGACTTCAAAATGTCCCTGGAAAGATACAGTAGTTGCTGGAGGCAAAATTGGTCAGTTGGACGACAAAAAAGGTGCTACAGGTGTGTCTACAGCTGATGCTGGAAAACCTGGCGGTTCTAAATATGTACCACCTAGTATGCGCGAGGGGGCTACCAAACGTTCTGACAATCCAAACATGAGCAAGCGAGACGATGCTACAGCTATTCGAATTTCAAATCTCAGCGATTCAACAACTGAAACTGATTTAGAAGAATTGGTGAAACAATTTGGACCAATCCAGAAACTGTATCTAGCTAAAGATAAGCAAACAAATCAATGCAAAGGTTTTGCTTATATTCACTTCAAATTTAGGAATGATGCAGCCGCAGCGATAGCTGCTCTAAATGGTCACGGATATGATCACTTAATTTTGTCTGTAGATTGGTCGAAACCAATTAATCACACAAGTCAGTAATAAAATGCTGTTACTAGAATCTTTATTTTTTATTTAAACAAAAGATTGAATATAACTTTTTAAATGTATTTGTTGAAGTTTTTGTTTGCGTTCATCCTTGGATATTTGAAATGCCTATATTTTAGTAAACATCTATTTTATCGAAAATTGCTTTATGACTTCGCATATCTTACAGCCTATTATGAGATACTAATTATTATTTTGCTTTCGCACAGTTGTGTCGTGGATTTTGAAAAATGTTAATTCATAATGGAAAAGAACCAGAAAAGTTGATAGAATATTGTTAATTTTGTGTTTATTCTGGACAATTCAAACAAATAGGTATTGCTAAAGTGCTCTTTTAATTCTGAACTAGTTAAATAGCTTAGGTGACTTGAGGTCAATTTTTGAGTATAATTGAAATCGCACCCTCCTATCTTAAATGGTTAGAGAGATGTAGAGCATTTTTTCCTAAAATAACTTTTTTATGAATATATTTTAATTCTGCAAAAACATTTATTCTCAATATTTACGTAGAATTTCATGGAGTAGATAGATTTAGGGTGAATAATCCTATTTTAAACGTTATGTTTGTGGTATGATTCAAAAATGGTTTTTTTTTTAAATGGCCCACTGTATATTTTTGTGTTTGCGATTATGGGTAAAATTCACTTTCAACATTATACTAAATTGAAATTGTTTTCGATTCTACTAATCTTTCGATTGTTTCAAAGCGTGCAATATCAAATCCATGAATTAAATGGATCGATGTGCATGAATATAGTTAGAGAACAATGCAATAAACAATTAATAAAAAGAATTATAATTATATAATCCAGCATACTAATTTTTTACGTTGAAGTTTTCTTTGCATTGACTGTACAAATTTTATGCGTGATACAGCTTTAATTTAGATTTTGCATTATGTATTATAGATAATTGACAATAATATGATTAATGTGAGGAATGGTCCCGGAGAAAGTGACTATAATTTTTTATAAATTCATCTTCGCTTTGTATACTTGAAGCAGGGTCTACCAACACTTCGTTCCTTCCAAGTCAAAAGGTGTTTTAGTATTTATTCAATCATCTTGTTGAACATGATTGATTTATTTAAATCCTTGGGTCTTATCATTCAACGTTTAAATGCTGTAACCCTAAAAAAATTCGATATTCATTTAAAAATGAATAAACAGATAATCCTTGTTATAACTATTCTACGGAAAAAAAGGGTAAGTGTATAAAAAAAAAGCTACAACAAGAAATTAGTTTCCCCGTATACAGGTGGTCCGAAAGTATAGAGATATTTTTCTAAGGTGGCAGTGGAACAACTCAAAATCCTGTAGCAAGTCCAACTATACCATTTACAACGGCAATAAAATCTAACCATTACACAAAGAGCTATTGTACCATTTTGTGTGGAAGTCTTTTCCGGGTATTGGGTTGTTTCACACCTCTATCCTTAAAAAATTGTTTCCTACACCCCATTTTACAAAAAAATATTTGTGACTGCTCATAATTAACTCAATTTATATTAGAATTATTGGGATATTTGGACAAATCTGTTATTATATTCATCATTATCATATATCATACACTCAACTTATAATTAAAAATCGAACAAAGAAGGCCTTGTTGAAACGTTCATTTTGAAGGTGTAAAAGCCCTTGAATAGATCATAAAAATGTATCCTTTACAAGTAAAAGACCCTAGGATGCTAGATTTCCATTCAAATTATTTGTTCACACACAAAATAGTCCTGTTTTTACTATTGTTCTCGAATCTTGTATTGTGAAGTGTAGCAAAGGGATATTGGCCTTATCCTCTGCCATGGTGTTTTGTAAGAACAATACCTAAATCAACATGAGGTGAGTTTTTTCAAATAGCACCCCCCTATTTTTATTACATTTTATGATTGCACGTTGAAAAATAGTAGGACCTTTATAAGATGATATTAGGACTTTTCCTCACTGTTTTACGAGATATTACCCGAAATGACAATTTTTGAAAACTCACATCTGTTTTATCAAATGTTATAAAACTTTCATATTTTCAGTGTATTGTAGAAAGATATGAAAAATTGATACGAATTAAAATTTTCTTTCTTCGTGTATACAGGGGCTGTACAAAAACTTTTTAAACCATGTAAACTGAAATTACTCGGAACTAATTTTTTTCAAATGGAACACCTGTATATTTTTATGCCATCAGATCGCTCTTTCAAAGGGCTTCATATTTCATTGAGAATACCCTATACCTATTGTTAACCATTTTCGAAATAATAAATAAAATGATATTTTTTTGCAACTTATTTCACGAAAAATACAGAGTGTTGTGACATTTCAGGTCACTACTTTAGTAGCCCTTTCCGTATGTTTAATTAGCTAGAATAGTCGGAAAACATTGTTCAAAAGTCGCTCCCTAGGAAAGATAAGACCTCACAAATATGATTTCACTTTGATAGGCATTATGGGGAACACCATTTCATTGCATCATTTCAAAACATCATATCTTCGTTGGGGAGCGACTTGAAAAAAAAATAATTGAAGTATTCTTGCTAATTAGACATGTAGAAGGTGCTGTAAGCGTAATGGCCTGAAATTTTGCAACACGGTATCGTTGACTGATATAACTATTCATATACTCACTGACAGTATTTTTCGTGAAAAAAGTTACAAAAAAAATTACATTTTATTTATTATCTCGAAAATGGTGAACATTAGGTAAGGGGTATTCTCAATGAAATATAATGCCCTTTGAAAGAGGGATCTGATGACATGAAAATATACAGGTGTTCCATTTGAAAAAAAAATGAGTTCAGAGTAATTTCACTTTACATAGATTGAAAAGGTTTTGTACAGCCCTTGTAAACATGAAGAAAAAAAAAATTTAATTTGTATCAATTTTTCACATCTTTCTGCAATACCACTGAAAATATGAAACCTTTATAATGTATAATAAGAGTTTTTCGGGTAATATAACAGTAAGGAAAAGTCCTAATTTCATCTTATAAAGGTCCAACTATTTTTCAATGTGTAATCAGAAAATGTAATAAAAATAGAGGGGTGCTATTTAAAAAAACTCACCTCATGGTGATTCAAGTACTTTCGGGCCACCTGTGTACAGTAAACTAATTACTGGTTCTAGTTCTTTTTAGTATAAACCACTTTTATCTAAAACATTTTTTGATAAAAGTTATATTAAGAGGGTGAATTCCCTCCCGTGTCTTAATGAATCACCCTGTATATTTGGAAAAACATATTCTTCTACTAACTTATATGTAGATGTGTAACCATTTGAAATGTCTTTTGAATGACGACAATCAGTTAATAAATAGGCGAGATATAAAAGCTCCCGTTTTTTGTTTGACATCCGGTATAGAAGTTCCAAATTTGACAAATAACCCACCATCTGAGCCGTTGCACTGATGAGTTTGGCAGAATGTAATATTGTACAATATATGCAACTGACACCTTTGCAATATATATGCAAATTAATTTGTCAAATTTCTTTAATATGAAATAATTAAGTTGTGAAGGCTATGTATAATTCGAAACAAGCACAGCAATGTGTACTGTGGTACTTCTTCTTCTTCCCACTTCTTACTTGGCAATGATCCTTCGAGATCTTTCAGCCAACTGTGCTGTGGTACTTATGACTTACTTCTAACTGGATCACCTGTATAATCATTGTCAATAGGTTCAAATGAAACATCAATAATAACAAAAAGGCCAATTTATATTAACATTAAAAATAAATACAGTTACTTTAAGTTATGTCACTATATTTCATTGAAATAGTGAAACCATAATGGTCTGCCACATGTTTAAAATTGCTTCTTCATCATCATCTTAAAAGTATTTTTATAACGAAAATATGCCCTCATAATCCTGAAATTGAAAGCATAAGTCAATTTTAACATTAGTAGTTGAAGAATAACATGTACTTTAGGTTTGTAATACAAATAACTTCCACACAAGGAAGTCGAATATCATGTATGAAAGTAAATGCAAAATCTTGTAATAAACAAATTATGGAACGGCTCGATTTATCTATTTATAAGCTCCTCTATATACAAAAACAAACATCAAAACTGAATAATTTACAATCATTAAGTAATTATTAATGCAATAAAGTATCACTAAGAAATATACAAATTATTTCTAAATAAAACACATTCACACGAAAGATAATTTAACAATACACAATATTAAACAAGTCCATGTGATTTAATTAGAATTATTTACAAAAGTTTTAGTCTATTTTCACTGTTGAATATATTTTTCGGACAAATACACTTGTGCCAATATAACCCATTGTACCACACATTATGCCCAACGCAGCAGAAAAAAGGGCCATGTATCCGAAGTAGAAAGCTGTCTGGAACAGTCCGTACATTCTGAAAAATAAATATATTTCAATATTAAAATCAAAAAGCATGATTTTGAAAGGAAATTTAACAAAGATGCTCTTGAAAACTTTGATAAAGAAACAATGGCAATTAATTTATATTTTATTTATTTTTTTATTTATCTTTGTCAAAAAAAAAATAGCATGTTGAAAATAACATGTCAGCTATTTCGTTGCTAATCTAACATTTATTTCATTTTCAATTGACAAAACTTCAATTTAGTCCAATTTTAAAAGGACCGATAAATTTTTCGTTGATAACACAACAGTTTTTTGAGTTTTGGTTGTCCATATTCAGTAAAACTGAATTGCGAAAATTGAACATTCAATTTTTTTTTCATATTAGTACTTTATTCTTAGGTATGAGATCAGCACATGAATTCACTTTTGACATTTTCGCAATTTACTCAAGTCTAAATTAAAAATACGGTGTGATCCACACTTGCCTTTAGTCCTATCCACATTAGTAACAACGCGACGAATGGTTCGACGAATATATGCGCACTTAACAAGCGAAAAACTTGTGAACAGCAATTGCCAACTTAAAACCAATTTGGTAAATTTGATGCATCGGTAAGTGCCCTCTATGCGAACATCTTAAACAGTAATAGTCGTGAATTCCCTTCGATATTTGCCAAAAAAACCGACAATGGTTGGATAGGATTTGGGACGAACAATTCTGGGGAATTTTCTGTTTGTAAGTATCAACTGGCAATTTGGAGGTGGCATCCTTCTCAAAGTAAACTGTGTATTTGTCAAATCATTTGTCGGACCATTCATCGCGACGTTCATGGTGTGGGCAGGGCTTATGAGGTGTGTAAGAAATATATCAGCAGAACAATTATTTCATTGATAACTTCACGCATAGAAAAAATAGTCAATACAAACAACATGGAAATAATGTCAATAGTACAGTCAGAGAGAAATGGAAGGTGATCGTGCTGTAGAAATACGTCAAATATTGATGGTTGCCTAAAATTAGGAATTCTGGATGAATTAAAATTACATTATTGCTGGTGGGAGCACATTATCTAATGGGGATTCAATTGACCAGTTACTAAGATCAGAGCCGCTAATCGCCATAACTAAGGCTAAAGCCACCTACTATACAGAAAGTCACCATAAAAAGTCACTTTTTGATGGATTTCGCGCAACAAATTCCCCATGAGCACGATCAGTCTATCTTGTCTATGGTACGGTTAAGAACAAACATGAACAATTTCAATCGACAAATATAGAAATAATTGAAAAACAATACATAATCAAAGTGAGTATTGGAAATGGTTCACTCGTGCTAATATGCATTTGTTAATTCTCTTTAAAACTGATTCAGTAGCACGTCTACACATTTCTTCCACATCCAATTACTGGAAACGCACACGATTTTCATGATCGACTTGCTTTTCACCGATGTACTAAGAACTTTAGTCTTTATTCTGCTCTATAAACTGAAAAAAAAATTCATTGTAGTGACCTTACTGGCCATCGCCAAGGACCATTACGATCAATCCAAAGGTGCCTAGCACCATCTAGTTGATAATAACAGCCAATTTTGTCAACAAGAGGAAGTCCATCTTTAAAATCTGTCTCAAAACTTATAGAAACATTTCTAATAGAAGTGGAAGGTGGCGCTTCAAAATAAGCTACTACTATTTAAGCCTGGAAGGTTTTATCCCCAAAAATTCGGCCATTGCTACTTCCAGGTGGTGTTATTTTGCGAAATATTGGATTCAATTCCTTTAAATTTTCCAAAATTCAATGGTGTTAAATGAGGATATTTTTCATTGAGTAGCCAGCACATCTGCTGATATTTTTAACACATACTACATAGGTAGAAAACTCACCGGTCAAGTATCCGGCAGTTAGCTTATTCGGCAATTCAGAAAGCAGCGTACAGCAGCTGTAGTTTTTCGTTGCTAAACTTTATGTTGGCAGCACAGACCACCCAGACGTTTTAGTTGCATTACGTAATTTATCCCATAAGATATCCTAAAGATACACTTTTCTAACAAATACGGAATGACATAAGTTTATCTCTTTTACTCTTCGTGACACATGTTGCTAGTTGCTCTAGTGTAGTATGTCAGTAAATCAGTAAGTAAGTAGGAGAAGAAGAAATTCAAACAACTGAAAATAAAATATTTGTTGGTTTTCGATGATTTCGTTATTTTGTTAGCTGCGTTTTTTCGAAATATCTCTGAAGTGCTTTACTGTGAATGTTTAGAAGAGGAAGTTTAGAAGTTACTCTGTTTCCCTAATTGATTGTGGCAAGAGTGATTGAAAATGGTGTACCAGACAAAATTTCACTCTTACCAACGTGAAATCTCTTCAATTCTACATATACATTCAGCATCAAGTGATTGAAGCATCTCAAAAATCCCAATGTGTTACAATCTTTAAAGAAAATATTATCATTTTCCTCGAAACGTACAATCAATTTGTTCCAAGAAAAAAATCCATTCAATACAGGCATAAATCATATCCTGAAATATCTAGAAGATCGCCTTCAAAGTTATCCAGAAGATAAAAGGGTATGTTTCCTCACTTTCGACAAGATGGCAAGCAAGCAACATATTCGATTTATTTCTAGGAGGGATTGTCTGGAGGAATTCGAAGATTTAGGGGAAAGGCGGATACAAGACTGGCCAAATATGCTCTTGAATTCGAATTTCAAGGAATGCTGCGAACTTCTAAGCAACCAGTGGGATTCTGCTTAATGCATGTTGATGTAAATTTTCCAATTGTATCCTTTTTAAAAAATCTACATGTAAATCTTCAATGTAAAATGCTGATATTCAATATTAAGATATAAGAAATATTGTACTCAACAGAAATGAATATTTCCATTCAATTAAAATTGTATTCTTTCTTCAATATTATTCTACTATGGGATATATTAATTTTCAAATTTCGCGGGATATACTGGGTATGCGACGATAATGCCCCCTACCGAAAAGTGTCATCAAGGTAGAGAGAGAAGGAAGATATGAATAAGGGATACAAAATTTGCATTGACTCGGGCGTTCTAGTCTAGATCTCGTCTGTGGTTTCAGCTATGTAAATCGGACATACAAATATCAGCAGTTACATGATTTGTCACCAAAATTTGGACCAGGCGTATTTTCAAGTCTCAAATATGACTAAATATTTATTATTTCAAACCTCTAATCATGCATGTGGTTGAAAAAGGTGGGAATTTTTCATCGGTCATAATAAAGTAGGTATATCATTAGACAAATCATATAGAAAGGTTATGAAAGTGAGACCATTTCATGCACATTATTGACTTTAAAAACGTTACTGTGACAACTGTTTGATAGAGATTTCAACCAGGGTATGATTCAGGAAAATCTTTATACTTGGAAGTTCTTCTTCTGCTTGCCAAATATAAAATTTCATGATATTTTTTCATATCCAGTAAAAATAGTTTATTTAAACACGCGTCTGGTTTTTTAAAATAAAAATACGCTATCTCTCATAGTATTGTGCGCCTATCGAATCAAATTGATGATTATTTTCCTGAACTAAGAGATCTGCCTTTGCAATCAAATCATAGATCATTTTTGATTTGATTGGGCAGGCTAGTCTGTTTTTTCTTGTTTTGCTCAGAAAAATGATTCATAATTTGATTGTAAAGGCGTATGTTTTTCTTTCTACAATACTATGAGAAATAGTGTATTTTTGTTGTAAAAAAACTAGACACGTGTTTAAATAAACTATTTTAACTGAATATGGAAAAATATCATGAAATTTTATATTTAGCAAGCAGAAGAAGAACTTCCAAGTATAAAGATTTTCCTGAATCGTTGAAGTTTCTATCAAACAGTTGTCACAGTGACATTTTCAAAGTCATTAATGTGCACGAAATGGTCTCACTTTCATAACTTTCACTTTCATATTATCACAGATGAAAAACGTCCACCTTTTTCAACCATATGCATGATTGGAGGTTTGAAATAATAAATATTTAATCATATTTGAAAAAGTTTGAAAATTTGCCTCTTTCAAATTTTGGTGACAAATCATGTGACTGCTGATGTTTGCATGTACGATTTACATAGTTTATAACTGAAAAAATATCTTCCATTTTCCAGTGAAAATAACTACTCGATTCCTCCTTCTGTAAGAATCGCACTTTTCCTGCAAGGAAATGGTTCTTCATTCTTCCATTTTATAGTATTGAACTTGTCCCAGTCGTTTTCAGTAAAAGTATGAAAGTACGAAAATCTCCTGTCATAATTTATTTTGACTTTTCACAAAGTCTATTCAATTCAATAGTACATTAGAATGGGCCGCATGGGCGTTTCATTATCTCGTTTAATGTGAGACTGTGTGTACATATACAGGGACTATAACAATAAGTTAAAAGCAAAAATTGGCAGTGCGTGTCACTTTTCCTTTAAACATTTCTACTCACACGTTACGTTAGCCAAATAGTGATCTCAACGTGGATTTTCACTTCGAAAACAACTCAAGAAGGTAGGCCTTTTTTGAATTATATATAGAAAAGAAACAAAAAACAAGCATTTTTATTAAATTTTTCAGAAAACGCTTAAAAACTGTGTTGATAAATTGTTCTATGCAAAAAATTTTACGGATTTTACAAAAACAACGCTACAATAATTAATTGAAATGTCGTCGCCCATTTTTGTAGTTAGAGTCGATATTTGCCCTTGAAGCGTTGAGTGAGGGAGTTTGGGAAGAACGACAAGCTTATGGGGGACAAAAATGTCTACGACCTCTAGATGGTATCACAGTCGAATTTTCCCCGAGATTTTGACATTTCGCCCCAACACAATTGACACTTCAAATCAGGGCTGTCCAAAAATGCCGGTAGTGAGCCTCGGAATGAGCCGAGTCAGAAACATTATTTTATTTTTTTGTGACGGAAAAATAATATAATATTTCATAAGGAGCACAAGTGACACTTTCCGTGGCTAAATACATATGAGCCGCAAAAAGTCACTTTGGCTCCACATGAAATATGCAATTTTTTCTTCAAACGTACAATTTCAAATTGATTATGACGACGAAATTGTAGTTTGTACAACTAGTGTGTAAAAGTTGCCGATTTCACACGAGATCGGAAATTTGCCGGCAAACCGGTCGAGTGTGAAATCGGCATTCCACACGTGTTGTACATACTGCTTTTCCTACGACCATATTAATAAAAATGATAATTAATAATAATCATAATGTATGACAGTTTATAAGCCAAATTTTCCGAAACAAAGTTCAAATTGCAATGTAGCTCAGTAGTTAAGTTCTTGCTTACGGATCGAGGGGTCGTAGGTTCGAATCTCATGAGTATACTTTTTTTTTAATTTTAATCAAATTTTCCTTTCAATTTCAAAAGAGTTGAACATTTTTTTTGTTATTAACAAAGGTTTTCATTAATTTTATTAAAATTTCAATTAATCGACTCGATTTAGTCCTGACATTTCCAGCGAATTCATTTTGACGTTTCTCGAAGTGCATTGCCCTGAATAGCTGTTTTCTGTTTTTAATTTCACACCGTACAAACTGTGCGACAAAGTGTTATCCGCACAGTTGCTGATATTGAGCATATTTTGATCGAGAAAGCTGTTAAGGTATAAGTACTTTTTGAAGTGGGAGTAGAAAAAGAACCTAAATGATAGTAATTGTAATTGAGGGTAATTGATATCGCTAAACACCGCTAGAGAGAGTTTCCTGATTTGACAATCTATTTGACAGATTGTAAATCTAACTCCAAAAAGTCTTTTTTCTTTAAACCAAAATGGAATGCACGCACAGCAAAATCCAGATGTTGCTGGCACACTGGTGGATCCTAGTATGGATCGGGATAACCAAGTATAACCTAAAATATTAGACTTTTATATTCTAACCCCCTTGCAGCGAGGTTCTAATTTGCGAGTTCACATATTTTGCCTGCCTGCTCTGTTTTACTCACGTTCTTGTATATTTCCCTCCCACTTACAAGGCAGTGTAGTGTGTCCCCGGATCTGGTTCTGAATAAGTATAATGGACAAAAAATTTCATCCTACGAGAAAAATGTATTCTTTATAAAAACTTCTGCTTCAAATATAAATAACATCTAGCAAAACAAAAATTTGATATGTGACTCAGGGTAGTCACAATGTAACTATCACTCATCATGATATCAAAAAAATGTATTCCTCATAAAATTTTCATACCTCCTTAAAATACACTAGTCAAAATTTCGATAGCACACACAGGGTGGTCGGAATGTTATAATAATGGATTTGAAAAAATTATCCTATGAAAAAATTTCTTGTTGATAAAATGTTCTGCTGCTCAAATTGATGATATCTATCGAATCAAAAATTTGATTTGGGGCTCAGTGTGGCCGCAATGTAACTATCAAAATCAAAACTTCACTGTATCAAAAAATTGTACTCTATGAAATATCCATCTTTTGGCAAAA
>JAUIMX010000426.1:0-12229 GCA_033557805.1 Phaenonotum sp. SLE1380
TTGAATTCACAAATATAATTTGTTTTATTTACTTTCAACTAAGCAGCCAGGAACGAACCCTACCCACCTCCGGCTAAGAGCACAGCCCGGTTTTCTGTGCACGTTTGCTTAAATTAAGAAAATTGTGTTACAGTCTCATATACACTTATTTCAATCTGTCAATTGTCTTTGTCACATATACACCGAAATATAGTTTTAATTAAAATGATGTCTACTGCTGCTATAATTTTTATAAATTTTACAAATTAATATGTAGTTTTAGAGGTCTAATGAAGCCGTGAACTTTTTTAAATATCAACAAGCCAGACCTTCAAAAGGAATAAACTTTGTGGTCTATTCCGAATCTGTATTTTACAGTTTTATGCCGAATAATGTTGATGTTTTTTTTTGTTTCAGGTGAGTCAGCTATTGAAATACTCATTTTTATCAATCAATGTGGTGAGTATTCAATTAATTCATTATTGAAATTGAAAGTTTGTATTTACCATCCGTTGTAGAAAAAATCCATTCAAGCAAAAATTAAGCCATCGTTTGCCAGTTGGGATTCTGTAAACTGTATGAAAATTCAACAGTTTAAATTTAGAATTTAGGGGTCCAATGCTCAAAAAAAAGAAAATAATTTTATTGAATGTGTGTCATTTATTTCAAAGCTAATATTTCTGATAATTTTCAAAGTCTACAATCGAAAAGCAGCAATCATTCAAAAATATAACAATGGGCCTACAAAAATACAAACCAAAATTTTATAATTTATGGAGCTGTAAATAAACCAGTACGTCATAAGTCATAATTTACATAGGATTTTCAAAATTGTTGAAAATTTAAGGAATTTACATTTAAAAATGAGTGATTAAAGACTAATTTTTTCGAAATTATGCAGTTGCTAAATAAATTTTGAATTTTATACCGCATTTGTGACACCACTGCATACGTAAACTCACCAAAATACTGGAATTTGACATTCCGTTTAATTAGGTTATAGTAAATGGGAAAAAAATCATTTGATTTCATAGCTGGAAGTCTGAATTAATCAAATGAATCTATTTAAAATGAATAAATGCCTTCTATGTCTTTTCTAGTGTTTATTGAACTGTCTTTTGTTACATTGATATGGCACGTTTCTTTTTGTGTCAGTCACGAAACTTGGCGAAATATTAGCTTTGACATTAATGGCATACAAGGTCTAATTATTTCCACGTGAATGAAAATGCAACTTGTCTTGGTAATCCTTGATTTTTATAAACAAATTTTGATCAAATATAATGTATGCATTGATTAATAGAAGTAGACAACTTTGCAAACACGTGTAATCACACTGTGTAACCATAAACTAAATTTCGTAGCGTTGTAAAGTCTAAACTAAAATATCACATGCATCAAGAAGGGTAATAACACTATCTACTTTATGAACATGACATTTAGTTCAGGTATATGCATATGATATATTGGCTTGACTGCCTATTGAAAGTGTTATTAACTTTATGAACCTCGTCGTTAAGCCCCTATGCCCTTCCCTGTAGCTCTGATACGCGGTAGACACTTTCAGCGACCCCCTATCATTAATTATATATCAGGGTTGACATCCCGTTAATGCGGAACAGAAAACAATATGTTTAATTAACACCTTCGTAAATTAGGCCGAGCAATCCCGCTCGAAGGACCAAACGTCGAGTGGTTCGAAGGACCAATAGGTGTATTTACTTTAATTAGGATTACCGGGGCAAAAACTTGAGCGTTTAGTTCCGAAATCTGGTGGTGGGTAATCGTGTAATTTATGGGAAATCCCTGTTGTTTGGACTACAATGATCCTCTAACTCCATCCAGGGGGTGGTTAAATTACATTATCTTCCGCTTCGGCTTGCACCTTGCCTCTTTCTAGGTGGCTTTTCGCTACCGTTTCGTATTTATGTGTTGTCGACCAGGTAAAAACAAATTACCGGGTCGCCTCTTCGCGAGCACCCGTGCGGGAGGTTGACGTTTAATTTTGAACAGTTTGCAGAGCTAGGAAGTAGATAAATTGCTTCTGCCGCTTGCTAGTAACCGATTAGATTAATTTTTATTCCTTTTGTTGTTCTTATGCAAACTTGAACAATTCAATCAACATTAGTGTCGCTGAATGATTACACTCAAATATACAAGGTGTTTTTGAACTATCATGTCAATAGATAGAAGCATATAGTGCGTGACGTTTCGGAAGTCTTTATTCTGCCTTCCTCAAAATTAGGTAATTTTGTTTCGATCTTGCTACGCGTCAAAATATAAACTCTCTCTTTTCAAAATTAAAACCAAAAATACCAATTTAACTTCAATATTTATTGCCCGGCAAAGACTTCAGTAACAGGTTTATTGGATATCGGACTTTGGTCAGGAAATTAAACAAAGCGTTAATTGCCAACGTTTCGGTCTGCTTTATTGATAAAGCGACCTTCCTCAGGGCTACAAATAATACAACGTATTAGCGAATACAATTCACAGACTACTACAGAATAAACAGCGAAACTGTTTTCTTTTACAATACAAAAAAAAGTAGATAAAATTTACAAGTATGCTAACATGACAAATCTAGGAGAACTCCCTACAAACATTAATGCCCGGTTTCTGAGACGAAATATAAGTTACAGTTCTATAGTTGTCATGGTTACCATGAAAAAGCTTGAATTTCATTGGTTTATACCTTATATTTTGTGACATTTCGATGGTAATTATTGCAATATAGCTTATATTTCGTTTCAGAAACCGGGCATAAATCTTACAACTCCAGAAAAATAAGATCAATAACCTACCTAACGCCTAACGTTCCTTCGTTTTTTATTTCTTTAAAAATGTGGTTTTGTTCAGCAACAACGAGATCGAAATGAGGAACACGTTCCTCATGCATGTGATCGCCATCACAGTAACGTAACGGTCTGAGGCAACGAATGAAACAACACCAGCCAGGCGCGAAATTCAAAAATGGGCAGAGTGCCAACTCTCATGATTGTAAGCAATGAGAATTCTGTATGTTTATATTAATCAATTATTTTGTATTATCGATTTATTTTTGTATTATGAATTTGTTATTTTCATATTATTGGATAGTTGTAGTGGTGTTGATGTGTTCACGTGAAATACTGTTCATATTGTCATAAAAATGCTCTTAGCTGCTTTTAAGGTATTCCAAACACTTTGTATAATGCAAAAGCCAGTTGGAAAAAACATACTGAATGGAATTCAACATTCCAAGTAAAAAAATGTTGAGTAAAAATAAGAATTAAAAGCAGTTTCCAAACACGACGTTCTTTTTGTTAAACAAAACTATATCCCTGAGCCCTGGAGTCTCTTGACTTTTTTATATTTTCTGGAGCAGAGAACTCCATTAAAGCGAGGAGAATTTAAAAGCAAAGTGTTTAGGGCGCTATTACATGGACTTCCACTCTTACGCAACATGGTCTTCCTTCATAAATTAAATTAGTTCTAATGCGGTCAAACTTCGCGAGAGTTTTTTCTGAGTTAAATCATGTAACAAATCGATAACCTTGGATTGTATTTTACATAACCCACCGTAATTTTGTTAAGAGCTCTCGTCCTCCCTCGGATATAATAATAAAGGAAGGCAGGGTAGGTAGGGGTTGGAATTTCTTGCATATTGTTGTTCTTGGATTTTCTTTTGATCTCGTTGAGAGTTTGGCAAACGGCTTGATACGTATCGTATTATCTTACTCCACGGGCGGTCGCAGTCTGCTTTCGACAGTTACGTGTGTTACATTGAATACATTATCATATTCTTGCTTTTGATTATAGGCGCAGAACGCCTCTTGCTGATGTGGCATTTCCTTCAAGGACTTTTTTGATGCGCCGCATGAGGATGAGGATGTAGTATATTATTCCTTCGTCCTGACGGGATGATACAAACTTGGTCT
This sequence comes from Phaenonotum sp. SLE1380, assembly GCA_033557805.1. NCBI lineage: Eukaryota > Metazoa > Arthropoda > Insecta > Coleoptera > Hydrophilidae > Phaenonotum > Phaenonotum sp. SLE1380. The sequence continues at coordinate 3,900 of JAUIMX010000426.1, forward strand.
ATATTAGTTTCATTTTTACGTCTCGTGAAATTGTTGCCATTTGCTTTTATGATCAGCTCCTCACACTCATCCTGTTTTTAGAAAAGAATATTATCAGAATAAGTGTGACGATCACTAATAGACGACAGAGCCTAGAACCTAGTTCGCTACCTGAGCGGTGGCGGTTCTTGTGCTGTTGGACTACAGTAGAATATTTGATACCATCAATTATGGCGTTTTAGTTTTTTCACCGATAGATTCCGGTTTCATCGAAATCGCGTTCGTAAATGCACCAAGGTTCGGTTCTCACCGAAAGCGTTCGTAAAATATTCAACCTGATCCATGCACCGGGTAATCAGCTGATTACCGGTGGATACCGGCGCAATTATTTGGGTTCGCGGACGTAGCGTGTACCTGTTGATGGCATTGTTTTTTAGGGACACATTTCTCAGAGGGAGTGCCACAGGGATCCGTTTTGAGCCCTATACTATTAACTATGTATACGTCGAGTTTCCCTAAATATATTCTGGCTTATAACTATCATATGTTTGCTGATGACTTACAGTTATATCTTTTTACCCGTTGGATATTGGTAAAGCTGTGACTGATGTCAACGCCGATTGAGGAAGAATTCCTAAAACCTTCAGTGATCATTGCATGCTTTTGAATTCCATTAAAATGGTGGTCCTTTCATTTCGACCTCGTGTGAAATGTCAGTGATGATGTTAATCTGTTCATTGGGACTGAATATATTCAGTTGAAAGCTTCATCTCGAAATTTAGGCCTAATTATGGACAACACGTTTCGTTATCGAGAGTATGTCTCATCTTGTATACAGAAAGCATATGGAAATCTATGACCTATTCACAGTAGCAGAGATGTTCTTGATCGTGATACTAAACAAGTTTTATGTGAAAGCGTGGTTCTATCGCAGTTCAATTATTGCGTTTATGATATTTTATCAATCACTTGTTCCCAATATGATGAATAAAATGATCGTGAAAAATTGATTGTGTGAAAAATGACGTTTACACTGCTTTGCCCTGCAAGGAACGATATCTTTTTAGCAAGAAAAAAATCATTGTTGAAAGCATTCAATGGGAAGTTACGGCGATCCTCAAAAATAGCGTATATACATTCAAACCCCCTTTAAATATAAAAAATTCGGTTGGCTCGAAATATTCCCAGGATATTTTGTTGTAAATCCGGCAAGCAGAATAATAGAGAACGCGTTTACCGCCGACAAAAAATAAAACGCGACAAAAATTTAAGCAATTCCACAAACATAAAAGTTGACTAGGAATTTTTATAGTTCCCCACATACATAATCTAAAGCGAGGCCCAAACGAGGCCGCTCTAGTGTTTTCGAGCGAGAATTTCCAAAGAAAAATTCATTTAAATTCCCGTCACGTCCCTTGCCCCGGGATCGTTCCCTTAACAAAAAATACAAACATGTACGTGGAAAAATGCAATTGTAAGGCTAAATCAATTGGCCGTCTAGTGCCTGCGGCCCACACGCGCCCTCTTCTCGGCTCAGCTTCGTACGGCAGCGCCCTCTTCCAAGCACGCTGTGTACTTTATCATTTTCTGCTCGCGTATGAGCACGCCTTACAGCTATTGAGCATGTTTATGAGAGTCATTTGTTTCTCAGAGGTGTTGGCGCTATTTTATGTCTTCATTTTGTCACTTGCTTAAGGTTTTACAGGAACATTCATTTTTAGCCTTCTCAGCGGATAAAATACGACTGTCGTTCGTAAACTTGCCATTGTTTGCGAATTTACTTGGTACTGTTTGCATTTTAGATTCATGGATGTGCTGTTCCTTTCTGGAGCATCAAGTCTCAAGTAGCTTCACAAGTTTCCCAACTGTAGTTTCCCGGAAAAACAGCAAATGTTATAAATCAAATTTTCCTTAAATTATTTCATGTGAAGACGATTGCTCACGATACGAACAAGAGCCCAAAACTTATCGTATCATGATTATGAATCAAAAACTATTGTTTAGGGGAAGGATTGGTAAAGTGGCCCAGGCAGGTAAATTGGTCACCTTCTTTTTGAAAACGAACTAACTAGCGCCATCTGTCAACCGAATATGGAAATAATTTATTCGTTGACGCCGTATTGCTACCCTAAAAGCCAACTGGATCAGTGATAGTCTACAAATTTTATTGCGAAAAATTCGAATTTCGTGGTCTTTTATCTAAAGTGAATGGTTCAAACATAGTTTGAATTTATTTTCATCAGTTTCATAGGAAAACAATCCACGATTTATGGGATGAGTGTATGAATTGAGAAATTCATTTCACTGCAAAGTAGATTAACATAACCTAATTTGTCATTTATATTGGTTTTTTTTTCGTCGCATGCCAATTCGGGTAAAATGGCTTACCTATAGATAAGGTAAACTTTCAATAATAAGTTCAGATTAACTTTGTGCAATTAATATAAAAGACTGTTTATAGGCAGACAAAGGTTGTTTGTAATTAGTAGAACTTCATTTATAACTAAATAAATAAGATTCTTGATTGCTGTGAACTGATAATTTTTGTATGTGAAATTAGAATGATTTTTAGTTTGAAAACAATATTGATCAATTACGAGACAGTTGCTTACGTTGAATATACAAAATTTAAATAAATCTCCATTTGATTATCATAATATTGATGTTTTTTTTGAATTATGATACTTTACCCGTTTGTGAATTTGTATAGGCCACTTCACTCGACCATGGTAGATAAAGTGGTCAATTTCCCATTTCGGTTTAAATCTTTAAATATACCGAAATTATCAGAATATTGGTTTAAAAATAATGTAATATCAAAACTTCATTAGTTAGACGATCAAAACAATGAAATTAACTTCAAAAAGGCTGACACTTATTTGTTTGGCATGCGTTTAAAGCTTAGGATGTCCACTTTACATGACCTTCCCCTAGTCCCAGTGAAAACTTTTAACGCTGCAAAATGTGATAAAATTGAAGTTTCTAGAATTGTACAAAACACGTTAATTACAAAATCAAGGTAGATGATATTTTATGTTGAAATGAACCTTATAACCTTAACCCTGCGACATTTGTGGATACTTCCTCTGAAATTTTGAATAGTAGGAAGGGTCGAGTTATACCTTATTTGAAAGGTCCTATCATCAACTACATAACAAAGTACTACTCTCCAAAATTGACCGATTTGTAACCGATGTGATGCGATTTAAAATATAGATCAACAATCCGGCCATCGTTCTGGATTTACATTCAAAAAAATTCCTCGTGTAAAAAGTCATATTCATCTTCTTTGTGGTGATGCAAAGGTTTTTGTTTTTATTGTAATATGGTTTTAGTGAATAAATAATGATATGTCAGAGTTAGTACCAACAGGTATTCGCCGTGTATTCTCTTCGTCCACTATTGCAAGGGACATCTTCAGGGCACAATCACATAACACTCACAGCACTACGAACTACATCTTTAAACTGTAGAAAAGTACTGAGAATTCAAGCATGTTAAAACAGTGACGCATGATCACTCAAGCGTAAACTAGCGAGTTATGTAAACAAGGAGTATCTGATTGGAGGGAAAAGTAAAGAAATTAACGAACTAAGGCCTTCCAACGTGGAATTATAGGATATAAGTCCTCCCTATTGAAATTATAGGGGTTTTTAATGATCTCCAAAGCCTCCCTAACGATCCTTGGATAGTATGAAGATGCTGTTTATACGTAGTTTTTCATACAATATAGTTAAAGAAATTAGTGCTTTGCCCCCTCATATTAAATCTTCTTCTCTCGTTTGTCTTCGTCGACACCTGCGCTCTCTGTTTTTCACCGATCAGTGTTGTTGAATGTACATGATTTACTTGCTGTCAATATTACTGGTTTTTGTCCATAATTTCAATGTAATTATTAATTGCAGATATGAATTTCAATTAGTTATGTATGCATCCTCATTTTTTATATGTATTCATTTTCCTTTTGGTTTGGTTGGAAGATCGCGTCAGTACATTTTGCGATGTACTGACCGAAACCTAACCCTTTAGAGGAGTTAATTTTTTTTTCTGTATAATATATCAATATGTAATACTTTGCCAATTATTGCTTTATTATTATTATTATTATTATATCCACAACACAATACTCGTTTCTGGGAGATCTATGTTATGACCATTGGTGTAGTTTGTAGTGCTGTGAGTGTTATGTGATTGTGCCCTGAAAATGTCCCTTGCAACGTCGGCTATTAACGAAGCCAATACGCGGCGAATACCTGTAAGTACTAACTCTGACAATTGTTCCGTCCGTGGAAGTTTACATCCTACAAATAATGATCTATTTATATATCTACTCATTGAGATGAGGTGATGTAAAGTGTCAAAAGTTTTGCTAAAGTCCACCAAAACCAATGATGCGCTACTGCCCTCATCACAAACCTCCATGATCTGATACACAATTCCCTTTAAAGTAGACACACTACTGTAACGGCTGTGGAAAACAGATTGATTTTGTAGTAGGATGGTAAAAGTATTAGGATGAGTATACAGCAATGGAGCTGCTAAGAGCTCAAATACCTTCAACAAGATGGGAAAAATACTAATAGGGAGCAAGTCATTCAACACTAAAGGATTATCATTTTAAGATATAGGTTGTACCAGAGCAGTTTTTTTATCGGGACGGGAACACAGCAAATTCAATGCAATAAATAAAAATAGTAACGTGATGCTCATGTGAAGGTTCTATATCGCACCATTCAAATTTTGCAAAGTCTCACGATTCAAATATCACAAAGTATTCAATTTTACAAGACAGTGAACTATTCATTGTTCGATTCTGAAGAAAATATCCAATTATACAGTTTCATGTAAAATGCTGGTCAGATCATTTTTGTATTTGACTAAATTGATTTTTAGAAACATGTACTGAACGCCACCACCCCTTGTCTTCCACAACGCTCAAATAAAAAAACATCAAATTGTGATAGGGATTCTCCCAAATAAAAAATTAACTTCTCTCAGTATTTTTCATGCAAACTGCATGATATTATAATTTCCAATATTTAGAAAACTCATTTGTTCTATTTTCTAGAACCCCCGCTGCGAAATGTGGTATACTAGTAGTTCTGGATGCCTACACAATAGGATCGGAGTCTATTTTCAGCTCCATATCGTACATTCCGCTCATCTTCCCCTCATATTTCTGAGAATCTACTTAAATTAAATTATAATACGATCTAGGTCTCACACAACCATCAAAAATAAAATAATAAAAGCTCAAACAGTAGTGCCAAACAACGAAACTTAATGTTAAACGGGAACAAATTATAACTGAAGTTTCTAAACTGCAAGATTCGTGATGCATCCGTTACAAACGGGAGTAATTGTTGTGTTTGAGTTAAGTTCCAGACATGAAACAGTCGAGCGGCTAGAGGATCTCAGAGTTAAAACGTAAAATATGAGCACCAAGTAATAAACTTTTGCGAATTCATTTCGCTGCGAAGCGCTCCCTATTTGTATTCAGAAGCAAGCGTGCACTGTCGTGAGAAGTCTCTCTTCCTGAAACATGCGAAAATGTGACCTGAAAACTTTATGCCGCACTAATAGCCCGCAATTAGTTGGTTAACCGTCAGCGGTTTTGGTCCTTCGAACCGGATCGTTGGGTAAAACTTTTTCGATCCAATTTTTATTGGGGCTCGATTGGATTTTGTAAAAGCCGATCTTGGGGTCGAGTATATACATTAAGTTAGGAAGTTCTTGTTCGGAGAATGACGTTTGACTCTTACAAAATTTATGGTAATGCACTTCGGGTTTACGAAGACAAATTACTTTTGTCATGTGCTATACTCGAAGTATACACTCAGACAGATGGATTAGTTTCGTAATAAAGTTTAGTTTATGACTCAGGTATCCGTCTGAATTACTGCTTGAAGTCCTGCATGCAATGTTAATAAATGTGGAGTCGTGAAGTAAATACTATCACCAGCGGTGCGAGAATCTTATCATTGTCAGCTCGTATTGTGAATGAAAGTTTGTAAACGGGCCATTTGGAAAATAATCTTATTTTTGAATTAAAAAAGTATTATGGACCAAAACTTTGTAATGAAGAAACAAAATTTATGGGTTATCTAGTCCAACAGCAATGAAACAAATTGTTCAAGGTTTCTTGATATAATTTTTATTATTATTATTATTATTAGCTGAGCTTTCGGTACAACTTCGTCACCATATTCATAGCTGATAAATAAGCTTATAACAACTGCTACATACTATATTAAAATTGACGGTAGGAAAAATATTCAAATGACGCTAACAAAATCTCCCAGAATGAAATGGCAGCCAGGCAAAAAGTCTCTAGTCAAGTAAAGACTCTTTGCCAGGCTTTTGGCTGCCATTTCAGTCCTGGAGATTTTGTTAGCGTCATTTAATTTTTAGTCATAATTTGAGTTGGTGCAGAATACTGGTAGTAAAGATCTCAAGCAAGTCGTATATTTGTATATTATTTGAACATTTGTTAATATTTTTTATTGTATTCATCAAATTACACACAAGTTCACTAGTATACTTCATAAAGCTTCTTTCCGAATTTATTTACATTTATTATGTGAAATATTCAACAGAAATAATTAATTCTTGTGCAAAAATGAAGGCACCTTCATGTATATACCATATACTGGGATAGTACTGAAAATGTGATAGAGATTTGTCGAGTGATTTTTTGTCAGGAAATTTTTCAACTCTAGTGTCAAATAATATTATTGAGTTGGACAATTTTGAAAAATGTGCTGTGAAATGGATTTTCTATTTAGAACAGTTTAAAAGCTTAGAAATATTGAAGAGATAGAAAATGTATACCATGATAAAAAAATCAAGATGGTTAAGTTCAAACGCGGTCGTTCAGAAGTCCTTAATAAACACCGACCTGGCAACCCAAAATCGTCACCACGCCAAAAATGGTAACCAAAATACGTATATCTATATTATTTCACGTGAACTAGAAGTAGGATATAATTCCATAGCTATACTAAAATAGTGAGTTACTATCATCGCCTGAGTTTCATAAATGCAAATTAAGCAAGTTCAGAGGAAAAAGCTTATTTCAAACTTTTAGAAATACCTTCTAAGCAAACAACGTGAAATATTCAATCGATACTGAATATAATTGTATGCGAGAATGATTCTTACGATTCCAAACAAAAGAAAGAGATAATTCAATAATTCACGATTCTACCGAGTAGTCAGCATAAATTGTTCAAATAAAAGTAAACCGAATACGAAATCAAAATAAACAAAATCAGACCGAAAATTTGTTTAATTAAGGAAACAACCCAGAATTCTGTGTCAATATCAAAGCACACCCTAATAGACAAAACTAACCCCTTGTACCAACGTGCTAATGCCTAATAGAATTTGATATTTATTTAGTTCGTGTTCAAATATGTTTGCATGTGGATATGGAAGGAACTAGGTTATTACACAATGTTTACTTATTAAACAAAAGCCTACTGTTTATAAGGCATCAAATAATATAAAATATTGTGGAAACTCTTCGATCTTGTCACATATAAGTGGAGTTATGTTTCTTTTTCTGTCCGAGAGGTAATGTCTAGAGGTGGCTAAGAGCTAGCGCTGTAAAATTTTACAGAGGGTTTAGTTGGCCAAAGGACGATATAAAAGTTTACTACATTGCGATACTTGGCTCTTTCAGCTTCAATTACAATTATACGATCTAGATGCCTGACCTAACAAAGTCTTGAAATTATCCTTGTTCCATCTATTGCTTCTCAGAGATAGCCATGATGACCTAAATTTCAAGGAAGAGGGTATTATTTTTTTTTCAAATAATATGCGGTTGAGAAAAATTAATTTCACGCTACGTTCAACAGCAAAAACGGCTTGGGGGATATAATAGTCCCAAGAGTATAAACAATTAATTCAGTCAACAAGACATTACTTGCTTTTTCTTTGTTATGAAAAGTTCTTTGTACACTTACTCGTGAACATATTCTTCCTAGTCATGTAATGTGGCCATCTAAAACCTATTTACTAGAACTATTTACTAGGGTGCGAGAGTGGTCTAGTTGGTAGAGCGCTTGTACTGCCTTCTATATCACCTCAGCGCTGCTGGTTCAAACCCCAGATAGGGTGTTCCTTTATTTATAAATAAATTTACGCCTTGTTAGGATAAGAACTGTGGGATAGATTAGATTTAGAAAAGCGCGCAATAGTCCTAGATGGCAAAAGGGCGCTATATATCTCATTATGGATGATTTGGAGGAGAAAAATAGATCAAATAAAATTGAGTTGGTTGGAATCCCTGATAATAGTGATGTAGATCTACTGGGTTCAATCGCGGCTGTATCTAATATCTTGCA
>JAUIMX010000427.1:0-12214 GCA_033557805.1 Phaenonotum sp. SLE1380
TACGTGTTAATATGTTTTGGTTACGCTTGTCACAACTTGATTAACGATTGGCCAAATTATAAAAATTCACCCTGTATGTTGAATTTATTGACTTTCGAATATTTGTAGTGTAGCTATTGTGTAGCTATTGACAGCTCCGGATTAGGCTTTCGTGAGGTCTGAGGAGTCCTGGGCAAGCCACAACTAGCTAAAAAACGTAAACATTAATCGATATCTGCCCTCTCAAATTTTCACAAACGTCAACAAACTGCTGAGAATTAAAATATTATACTGCTTCACACAGATAAGTAATTCTAAATTAATTTAATACGCTATTTTTTATTAAATTTTACACGTAACACAACATAAGTTTCTAATGAAAGACATTTATTGAGGTAGAAAGTAGTATTTGAAAAGTGCCACTATTCCGTAACTTTATTGCTGTTTTTCATTTTTGAAAACATTTTTAATGGCATGTGTGGCTCTCGGAGCTTGTGGGTTCCAGAGTTTCAACACCCGCTAGCCTTCTGGTTAATTCGGCGGTGGCTATTGAAAAAATTGTTTAATTTTCTATTATTTTAATAAATTATAGTAATACAATTTTGAAGTTTTCTTGAGGGAATATTTTTGAACCACAATTCTTAATTAATATGCAAGTTGGAAAGAAGAATTGAAAAAATATTTACATCAGATATTTACTAGTGTAGCAGTAAGAAATTTAACCCGTAGTAAATATTTATTTGTTGAATATATTCTCAAGAAAAAAATTTCTATTTCTAATTTCAAAAGTATTTTTTCCTCGTTTGCCGTACAAACATTACGGTTGGTTTTGAATACGATGACATCACTGATCCAAAGAAGTGTGGTAATTCAAAAACAAATAATAAAATAAAAACACCAATCATAATACAAGTAATAAAATCATTCCAAAACTGGTTAAAATTGACAATATTCCAAAGCCCAACTCAAGATATTTAATGAAAATATTAGTTCAAGTTAGGAGCTCGGAAGCGTTTGCGTATATTTATTCAGTAGTCAAAGCGAGTAGAACAAATTCGACAAAGGTAAACTGCCACTAATAGAACTTTTAAAAGCCAAAGTTATGAGCTGCATTAGTCAGGAATTTCGAATAATTGCCCCAACAGCTTTGTTTAGAAATAAAGTTAAGAAGAATTCCAGGTCGTAGATTGATAACTGAACGGATTTTTACGCTAGCAATATAAGCATTTAGCATTCTTTTGTTTCCCCGATTCTAGGGGTGTGCGGGCGAGTCGCATTTGTGTCAGGGCACATTAAACGAGTTTTTTTTAATTATCTCCGTTTTCTTAAAAGTCCGAGCCCCATAACAATAAATTAGGCGGGTTAACATTTATTTCTTTGGTGGAGGTGGATGTGTATGTTTGCTGAAAATGGCGAGTGGAAGAAAGAACTTTTCAGCATGAAATTAGCAACATTTCTACTAAACAAGATTTTCTAGTTCGCTTTCGTTGAAATGCCTGAATGTTTATAAAACATTGACGGAAAAAATATCCCGTTACAAGTAGCTTAATGTGGATATTCGTGGGTGTAAGTTTTCATGTGATCGAAATACGCCTCTAAAGATTCTCTACGTGGAGAAGTTATATCCTGACGGTTCGCTACAGTTAGTTGGTGTAGATAAAACTAAAACAATCTTTCTATAGGTGACGAACGCATGACGTTTAGCCGCGCGACGCACCCACAAATACAGGTACATAAATATCGAGTTCATCGAAGTGCGGATAGAGGGCAGCAGATAAAAAACGTCATTTCTAATCAAAATCTGTGTCTAAATCAAGGCGATTAACTAAAATTTCAATCAAATTAATGAAAATCGTTGTTAATAATAAAGGACATTTCGACTTTCTTGAATTAAAATTAGGAAATATTTTTTGCAATAAAATGGGCGAGGCGGCGGCCTGGCTTCGAATCCCCGACCTTCCGAATAACAGCCCTTTACATTGCTACAAAACCAATTTACAATTTCAAATTACCAACATAAACAAAGACATATTTAATATCGGCAGTGGAAAAGGAAAAAATTTCACCCAGTGTGAAAAAATCTTCTAAGTCGATCTGTGGTGGGTGCAAAGAAAACGTGGGAAATAAAAAAACCAACGAGACAACAGAAATCCTAACCTAACCTAGCATATTCGTTTGACAATTTATGCGCAAATGAACTAGGCGAACTAGTAACGAATCTGTAAAGACGTTCGTACGAGGCTCTACCTTGCAAGCCTGCATAAAGGTTCGTTACTAGGAAACGTAGAGTCGATCACACCGATTCCAGCTTGACGACTCTTTGAACGTTCATTTGGCAGTAAAGATACTTCACAGGACGTTCAATGACACGGCCCTGAGAGTTTCGTCCCGTTTTGGTTGTTACACATTCTGTATTTTTTTAAATTGATTTATATAGAGCCATCAGGCCTATTGGGGGCTTTTCTAAATCTATGCTAACCTACAGTTCCTATCCTAACAAGGCGTAAATTTATTATAAATAAAGGAACACCTTGCTTGGGGTTTGGTCCAGCTGTGCTGAGGTGACATAGAAGGTAGTCCAAGCGCTCTACCAACTAGACCACTCTCACACTACGTTTTGTCTTTAGTACTTGACAAACGTCGTCATTTTTTCAGGATTTCTGTACGTAAAAATTCCTCTTTTAAACCTGGTACTAATAAAAGGCTTTTTTCTTCACATGTTGAGGAATATTAGTACCAAAACGTATCCAATTTCGGAACAGTGATGATCCTCAGTGATGAATACTGACTTCTGTTCTATGTGCAAGATAGATTATAAGAGAAGATGCATGGTCATTGGTAAGTGATTTACTTATGCGGAATACGAAACAAATTATTACCTATTCTGTAATGAGGATGAAGATCCAATAGATTGACACGCCTGAGTCGTTTTATTTTGACATTAGAGTAGAACGTCAATAATTCGAACGTCAAAAAACCGAACGTTTGATAATCCAAATTCGATTTTGGCGAAAACTCGATTGCATTTTTCACGTGTTGTTTCAGATTATGTACTTTAGTTGAAATATGACTAACAATGCAGTATTTTTACTTTAAGTAAAACGGATAAAACTTAATAACTCTCGACTAGTTTAATTTATCTAGTATTTGAATGTAAACAATACAATAACGTATTTCCAATTGTTCTCTAGACACCCAACAGGTCTTTAATTTGTTGCTTTCAAAAATCAGAATACTTCGAAAATCCAAATGGCGTCCGGTACCAATTGATTCGAATTATTGACGTTCTACTATATTTGTAAACCTAAAATTTTGAAGGTAAATAATATCAATAAAATGGTAGAGAATAAACAAGACTATGAACATTTGATTTCTTAAGTAATTTTAAATTAAATTTCAGTATGCATCGCTTTCGCACTGAATAATTTTTAAACAAAACTTTTAAAAGTTTTGAACAATTTAAGTTTTTAATTATTCATATTTAGAGAAAAATGGAGTATTCTAATAATCTAAATAACTCGGTTAAATTAGAGATCCTTGCCGTAAACTTTAACTTCGGAAATAACATTCAGTTCATCTTGTAAATTTAAAAATTATATGCTAGTAAAAGCTATCGTTTCCTGCTTCAAAAAGATTTATTTATTTTATTTTAATCTTCAAAACATTTGTTTTTTTTTGTACTCGAGGCAACGAATCTAGTTTATCTAACCCCAGAACTGGCATTCAGTAATCTAGAGGTTGCAAAATTTATGTATACGTAGAGACCAAATGGGTGTGTCCAGTAAGATGAGAATGTCTAGCACAAATTAATGGACTTCCCTTGCAAACCAGAGCTAATGTAAACTAGAGATGATTTTTTGAAGTAGGCCACCCTTAAATTTCCTAAAATTGATTTCGAGTGGAAATTCAGTATCCACCTCTTTGGAATTAGTGCAATAATTCATCAAATATTAGCTTTAGTTTCAGATATATTATACATTATTGTCCAATTTTTGATAGTGCGGGGTCTAACTGATGTTCCAACTCTTCATCATAAACAAAAATAAAAAAAATAGTTCAAGTTGCCAAATTTCCAATATTTTTAATGAAACCTCAGTGTTCGAAGAACTTTCTTATTTTAAATTAAAGATAACAGTAAATATGTAGTGCTAATAAAAAACATTTTTGACTTTAAATGTTTATTCCTCCTTTTTTCAATCATTTTGAATGTGAAGGTGACGTTTCCAATGAACCGATATCTATTGTGATCATCCGTTTTTACTTTCACTTAAATTTTTTTGTAGTTTTTATGTATGGTGCGACAGTGGTCTAGTTGATAGAGCGCTTATACTGCCGATTATATCACCTCAGCGCTCTTGGTTCCTTTATTTATAAATAAATTTACGCCTTGTCAGGATAAGAACTGTGGATTAGAGTAGATTTAGAAAAGCGCCCAATAGGTCCTAGATGACGAAAGTAAGGGCGCTATATAAATCTATGAAAAAAGAAGTTTTTATGTATCACTACAAAAAAACATAATAAATTGTAACACGGACACGGTAAATAATGATAGAATATAATTAAATTCTCGGTATTTTTTTTATTTAGATTGCTATTTTTTTAATACATTTTTTTTGAGCTTAGTATTTATAGAATTATCAAAATTGTCATCAATGTAATCAAACATTTCGCCTACAGAAGACTTAAAAGTTGAAAACTTCTATAAGATCATATTTCAATATCCGAATGGTACACTAGGTTTTTTATTGCGTATAACTTTTACAATAATTTCACTTTCCGATCTAAAAATAGTGAACTACAACTCACAGCATACCACAACATTGTCGTTAAATCTACTTTGGTACATTTTTTCCTTTGATTTATTGAAAACTTGGCACTCCACGTTGGGCGCCAAATTTGTAAGTCGTCACTTTTGTTTTGGATACTAACAATAAGCTAAGCTTCGATGTAGTTGGTTATAATCTTCAAGAATATTCACCTGATTTTGTTATTATCGCTAGACAATTTTCTCTACAGGAAAATTCCAATCCTTGCACGATATGACCCGAACTGACTTAAGGACGTTCGATGGCCAATTGGTGACTGCGACGAATAAATTGAAAAATGTTTTAAATTAATAATAAGAATATTTGATTGCTCCTGCCTAACCAGCGTATAATTGAAAGAAAATATAGGATGAATACAGCTGATAAGAAAGAGATGAGAATAAACACATACGTCTCTATTTGTTGATGTAGGGATTCTAGCTCCTCGTAGGAAATTGAGTGTCTTTGGTCTCATAGGGACGAACTTGATACTGGTCCTTTTTCAATAGGACCTTCAAAGCGTTGATTTATTCCAGAGCAAATGGAAAATTTCTATTTCGCATGCGGATTACGAAATATGTATGATGCAAGGGAAAGGCGTACAACCGAAAAGCTAGGGCCTCCCAAAATGTAAATATTTAATATTTCCTTTGGAAAAAATAGAGCTTGATTAAAAAATATACAATTTAACAACATGACGAAAGGCAAGGATAATAGAGGTTTGAAGCGTACTCCTTTGAAATATTTTATTCAAGGAAATAAGGGAGGCACCCCGCAAAATAGCCTTTGAGGAAAAACCTCAACGATTTTACCTTCGGTAATCTCCTCTTATTGTGCCGCCTGTAATCTGACGTTGCGCTCGGAATTTTGTAAATTCAAAACATGCCGTCACGTACCTACCTTCTATTTTGCTAATAAATGTGTTTATAAATAAATTAAGTGTGTGTCTTATGGGATTGCTGCTTGAATAATTATACAAGAAATTAGTGAACGTGTTCATTGGAACTGGTTGCTTGGCGATGCATCTACTCTCTTACAAAATAAAACACACTACAACATGGCATACCGTGTGGATGTGTTTTATAATCTATCTCCAAAAATGTTCAAAACTTTTTTCTTTTATAAAACTGTCTTGATTTTTCTTTGCTGCGATATTTTTCAACTTGATTGAAGCGGGGTATTGAATAATTGTATTTTGTTATTAGTTTCGTATTGCGTTTCGATGCCTCAAGCGTGTATGTATATATTTTTCTAGGAATATTTAGTGAACATAAAGGCTATGATTTTCTGATAATCTTTCAGTAAGGAATATCCTGTGCCTTGGCCAGAAACAAAGTTCAAAGTAAAAATGCAAATCTCCTCGCCATTAGTTGATATAGTGGTTTCTTTATTTTGTCCGTAAAACCGAAACTTCGCGCTGCGGGTTGAAGATGCAAATTATCTCCTCCAAGCAAATTATTGATAACACTAGGAATAACTAGTTTTGGTTGTCAGCAATTTGTAAATAGAGCCCCTTAGCTAACTTGGTCATTCAACGTAGAAGTCGCTACAAACAAAAACGAGAACAAGATATATTTTGGAGATTGAATTTTCTAAGGAATATAAGTGCGTTTGGAATATAATTATTTGATGTGTAGCTATCACGATTATATGGAGTGGAAACCTTACATCACAGTCAGGTTTCAGAGAACGGAAAATGAAGAATTGACTATTTATTTACACCAGCGTGTGTCACTAGATTAGTTCACATATACTGAAGTCAAATATTGACCGTATCGATCGACAATCATCGATTGACGAAGTTGATTGGCATAGTCAGGGCACAGCTTAATATACCAAATTATTAACACTTTATTAATTATTACTTTTGACAAACAGCAGAAGTCGGATTAGAAGTCGAGATTAAAAATTTTTTTTAGTATAGGATGGTGTTGGTCTTAATTGAACTTTAATTAATTGAACATTTTCAAATAAGTTTTGATCGAGCAATTCGCAGAATAACGAAAGAAATATTTGATATACCTACTTGGAAATTGAGCAAAGTATCTGCTCAGCTTCTAACGAATCTTACTGCATTTCGCGGAGAAACTAACAGAGGTGGAAAATAACTCAATCTTTAAATAAACATTAGAAAACTATCGCTTTCAAACTGGGTGAATATTTTGAAAAGATATCGGGTCAATCGATAAACTTATTTCATGGGAATAATGATGAGAGGGCATAGAGTACTAATCAAAAATGACACCTTGTTTGTTCAAAAAATATTTCTCGGTTTATGCCTCCTTTGTAAGCTATAAAACGAAGGTTATGACCACTTCACATTGTGTACTTTTTGGAGGTTGAAGAAAAATAAAACTGACGACTGTTCTGATACACAAAGATGTTAAAGAGGATATTTACATAGGATATATCGCCATCATACATGCATATATCCTTGTGGTTGATCGAACAGACGAAGCGTTCCTCTCGAGGTAGAACCAACAACCGCCGACACCTGAATCAACATGCACGATCGGCCAGATGCATTCAACTCCATTCACGTCGAAGTTTAGCTCTGGAGCACACATTCGGAATAAACCGATGGTAAATGTGATTGGGATCTCTGAACTTACGTGTTACATATCGACCTGTGTAGAGGGTAGGTGGAAAGCACGTTTTGAATTTGCCGCAAGTTTGAGCGCAACGCCAGATTACAGAGAGCACAATAAGAGGAGATTACTGGAGGTGAAATCGTCGAGGTTTTTACTCAAAGGTCTGGCTTATTCCTTCGAGTAAAATGTGTCAAAGGAGTTCAGTTGAAACACTTTGTTATCTATGTCTTTCGCCACATTGTTACAATAATTATTCCTAATTTCCACAGACCTATTTTTCAATTCAGAAATATTCAATATTTTATTCACGAGAACCGAGTGTCATAAATTGATTGTGTTCTTATGAGAAGTGCAATTTTTTGGGCTGTTTGATGGAAACGTTTTTAAGATATCGTGTAACGTAAAGTAAGAAAACGAAACTGAAATTTAAATTTAGCGCCAGTTAGGAGAATTTTTACAGCTGTTTTGTTGTTTTTTATTCTGTTTGACAGAATAACGCATGTGGTACAATGTGTTTTTAGGTTATTATCTGAATTTTATACACATTTTCTGAGAGTAGGTACATATATTTCATCAAAATTAATGCAACTCAGATGACTCAGTTATTTAATTTTTCTTGGAATTAGGAATCGAAGTAATAGAACGTGTTGATGCGTGGATAACTAAGCATTTCTTTTTTCTCGTAAATATTTTTTGGCAGCCCTTATTGTGAAGAACACATATAAATACTCAGAAGTTGAAACGTCAATATCTATATTCATAATAGCATGTAGTATTTTTCCAAATTTTCATGTAATTACTTACAACTTGTAACAATAAAACGAATTAACTTGCTCGACTATCTGAGCGTTATCAATTGTCTTCCCTGGGTTTTTTTTTCTAAATTCTATCACCTCCCTAATATTCACAAATCTGTAGCAGTCAGGCAAATTGAAAAGATGCTGAAGGATGGTATAATTAAACCCGCTACCAATCCGTTTTACGCTTCGCTCTGGATAGCGCAGAAAAAATGAGACGCTTCCGGTGAAAAAAATAGCGCCAAGTCGTCGATTACCGCCATCTTAACAAAAAAAAAAAAAAAATAGGAAACGCGTACCCGTTACCCAACATCGAAGATTTTTTGGGACCAACTAGGTTATTCCATTTATTTTACAAATCTAGATCTTACAAGCGGTTTTCATCAAAGCCCAATGAATGCCAAAGACACAGTGGCGGCTCGTGACATATAGGGAAGGGGGTTCACAATATTAAAAAATGCTAAATTACTAACCAAATTTTTATTTTTCCCATATAAAAACAAATAGACAAAACTAATTACACGCAAGTTTAAAAAAAATCCAATTCGTCTATTTTTAAATCAATATTTAGTATAAATTATTATTAAAATGTGCTATGCAAATGCAAAGAAAGGTAACTGTGTTATGTTTATGGAATAGGAAGACTGACCGCCAACACAAAAAACAATAACGAATTTTTACGAGGTGCGGGGGCAGTCGGTACAGCCAGACCCTGTACCTGCTCTAGTCTTATAGTGCATGAGAGCACTGTGCTCCAAAGATGGCTTTTTTGGCCATATAGCATTTTGTCCGCTTGTCAGCGAGACGTTCCGCAGCCACAGTGGCTTTGTTGCACACACATCTCGATGCTAGGAGCACGGATTTTCTGTGCACGGCCGGCCGTATGATCGCGGTACTACTATACATAATGTTATTAGGGACTCGTAGCCGCGCTATATATATCTACGAAAATTCAAAAATCAAGATACAGTTTCAGAACATTCCAACAAAATTTCAATCCAAACATGTTTGGGGTTGTTCACGTGCTCCTGTGCTCCAATAGAAGAGCCGCCACTGCCAAGACAGACACAAAAACGCGTTTCCTACTCCTAGCGGTCTTTATGAATATAATCGCATGCCTTTTGTCTGTGAAATGCCCAGCAACTTTCCAGTGTCCCCACTAATTTTCAATATTGTGTGCATTTTTATTTGTACGTGATTCTCAATTATTTTTGAAAACTTACTGTTTAGGTTAATGTATATATTTCTTATAAGGCTAGCGAAAATAGTAAATTGTTAGTAAAAAATTACAAATTTTACTTCGGTTAGGCTATGGAACGTAATCCCCTGTTACTGCATACTGTTTAATTAAATCCAATAATAGTTAAATATTTACGGAACGTTGAAGAAAGTAATAACAAAGTAGAGTTATTCTGTCTTTGTAGCGGGTGCTTTAATCGAAGTTGAACAATATCAAATCGTAAAACAAATATTTAGCCGAGGTACCTTGATCGCGGTGAAATAAACACAGAGAGATGTCACAGCAAAAGGGAATTTAATGTTAGCCAGATCCACAGAGACAGGGCAAAGAGATTCTCCCTCATTTACATCGACTAAACATCTAAATACAATATTGAAATTCCCAGGTCCCAACCGAGGACAACTAAGAAAAGGCCTGAACCAACGTAATTGCAAACGAGCAACCCCCTCGCAACCAAAACGCTCATTTTACTTACCCCAACTTATTCATCTCCCGACAAGCGGCACACACTAAACACAATTAATTAAAATTGCAATAAAATCCTCCCCTAACAGATAGAAGTGCTAAATAAATCCATTACCCAAACTCAAAAAGGGTGCAATATCCCTGTGTTGTTGCTCTAGCCTTTTTATGGGAACATTGCTGGTTGTTCTCCCCACAATAAAGAGATGCTTACATTTGTCTTCGGGTCTTTTTCGAGTACTACTAATTCAACCGTTATTAATTTTGGAAGTTGTAGTAAGCCAAAGAGAGTTTTTAATGCTCTTTAATGAGTACATTCCAGCTATTACAACACCTTAATTTGTTATCAACATTAATTGTATGAAGCAGTGATGCGTAGACGCGTATGCGGGCTTTTCTTGATTTTTCAGAAGTGCAAGAACATATATTCAAATAATCATATATTTTAGACGAAATCAATATAAGTAATCGTATACGTCTAAACAGGTATTAGCTGAACGGGAAAGTAATACGATTATATAAATAGCTGTACGCATATTCTGTCGATCCGCCATACACAACCACCTAGCCCATCATAATTTATGACATTTGATCAAACTTCCCTATGCCGTAAGTAAATCTCAAGTACGTATTATAAATCCTCTGTAAGCATTGTATATCGAGCGAATACAAGGGACCATGATGAATAATATCGCCATAACTTTGAGCAGATAAAACTAGTGGATCACAAAGCATCGACCTCAAAGTAAATATGCTGATTTAATTTTGCACATTGAAGGAAGGTGGCTCACGTATTGGCAAACTCTGATAATATTCATAAATGACATTGATGGAATCGTTGAATGGTGATCAACTTCCGAGCAAACGTGGTTCTGAAAGATGTGCGAAAACGTTGAAAGATTCTTTTTCTACTATTGACAAAATAATTTTTGGCTTTTTTCAATGTAGTTCACTAAAGACCTCAATGTCATAATATAGATTTCAAAGCGTTTTTCCGATTTCAATCTTTTCCTGAACGTCATTTATTCTACATTTGTTCTCTTGCTTTAACCATAATTTTTGTCGCCATTAGCAAAGAATAAACAACCAGAGGAGAAATATTGCATACATTGTGAACTACAAAAACTATATCAGCTTCATTGTTGAATTTATTCACCAGAATTGTGGTGAATCTATTGATTAACAATAAAAGTAACACTTCCTTTGATTTCTGTTGTACTATTCGACATTTGTATCAACTGGAATTATTTGTTTTCGTTCGAATTCAGTTGAATCAAGGAAGAAAACTAAGAAACGAGATATAATTGTGGAGGGATGTCTTGATTTTAGAAAATAAATTTTCATTAATCTGAAAATTTTTAAAATAAATATGTTAAAATTTAATTATCAGAAAGCAATAGATCACTGTCTCTTCCTGAACAAGAATAATTCAGAATATGAATCCCCAGTCAACATCTTTCAAAAATTTAAATTTTTTTCCCCACTTGATCACAATTGCATATAAAATTAAGAAAACCTTGTTGATAGACTTATATTGTAAAAGAAAACCGATTTATCATTATGTACAGTGGGCGCCTTAGAAATCGGGACAAGTCTTATAACAAAATTTCATAGTTTTTTAATTGTGTAAATTGGAATCAAATTTGTCAAAATTTATTCTATAGTAATAGTTAAGTAATAATGCCTGGTCACATAAATGAGTTAAACAGAGCAAGAATTGTTCAAGCACTTATAGACGGGTACTCTGTACAAAGATTGGCGTTAGAATTTAATGCGGGGAAGAGCACCGTTCAGCGAATTAAGGACAAGTGGACACATCAATGAGCAGTTTCAAGAACTCCGGGAACTGGGCATAGAAGGGTATCTACTGCCGCTGAAGATGCCGCTTTAGTGAATTATATTCGCCAACATCCATTCGAGTACGCAAATACTGCAGTACAAAATACAAATTTTCCTGGAAGTGTGCGTACTGCTCAAAAAGGCGGATTACAAAACTGCTCAGTCGCCAACAAGGAATTCTTGTCACAAGAAAATATACAACGAAGACTTGACTTTGCCAATGAATTTATAAATCGAAACGCTGCATTTTGGGAGACGGTAATTTTTATCTGATGAGGAATTGTTCCAGTCTTGCCAAAATGGCCGTGTAAGAGTTTATCTACCATTAAATACCAGATATGATAAGCGTTATGTGCACAGCATCAGAACATGTGGGCTTGGATTAGTTCTCAGGGTCCTGGTGTCTGTTGGGATATCGCGGAATGGCTTACTGGGCCAGTTTACGTAAACATTTTAGAAAATATAATGTTACCGTCCGTGCAGCAACTATACGATAATTTC
>JAUIMX010000428.1:0-12206 GCA_033557805.1 Phaenonotum sp. SLE1380
TAATGAATTGCCATCAGCAAGTCCATAAATGTAATGCATGTCAGCCATCTCGGTGTTCGTATAGCCATTCATGATAACAACACTTCAAGTATTAAACACAGAAAATACAAGTTTTAAATTTCTCTAAAATTGTGACACTGATTGACAAACTAAAGTTTTTGCTTTTTTTTGTTTTTTTTTGTATCTTCGAAACAAAGCGTCCTATCAAAAATCATAAACGGACAAAATATCCTTAGAATAGTCCAAGGAACAATCCCTTGAATTTTTGCCGCATGTTTACTAAACACCCTGTATTTGTGAAATCTACCTGACGAGTGTAACAAACTAGCTTTGTTCAACACAATAAATATCTATCTAATAAATATACATTTTATTTATAGAATCTGGACGATTCAACCCTCTAATTCTTCCAACTACAGTTATGAAAAGAATTATAGTAACAGATGGACAAGGTGACCCGCCAATGAATGGACGTTGTACCCTTGTTTACCGAGTTGACAATTCAAAAGCTCTAGACATGAAAACTGCACCAGAAGTATGATATTTTAGAAATGTTGGATATAAATGTTTGAAAAAACGTTCAATTTTTAGGAGTTAAATTTTGTGCAGTTTGATTTAAATGAACCGAATACTACTGTTGTATCAGAAATATACAAGTTTTTGACAGTATTAGTGAAACCACATCTTTATGTGACAAAAGATTGGGGTGACCTCACCAAGACTGATGCTGGTTTAGAGGCGAAGAAAGACTTCCTTGGAGATTTCGAATCATTCCTGAACTTCCTTGAAAGTAATCCTTTCACACTGCTCAACAATTGAAGTAGATATTTTGAAAATCTCTGATTTTTTTCGTCTGTGGTTTGTAATAAAACAAAATCAGATTGAATGAATAAATTTTCAATTCTTCACGGTAAAATATCCCAAAAGAAAGTAAAATAAGCATTTTTTATGAAAAAGGAAAATTTACAATAGCACACTAATATTTTAATTGTTTCACTATTTACTGCGCAGGTCATGAAGATCTTTAAAAAAATTTGATATCGTGTAGGTTCAGCCATGGCACTGTCACTCTATTTGCTGAGGTATGTTTGCCCATATTGCACACAATTCATTAGCTAGCTGTTCGATGGTTAGGGCTGGCTATGCGAACCTGTTCAATTGTTTAGACAGTTCTTCCCAGATATGCTAAATGCAATTCATATCGGGTGAACATGGGGGCTAGTCATTCTTGTAACATCATGGTATTCAATGCGATCATTTACAATTCCCGCACGGTGCGAACGCGCATTAATAAAAACGAATCTTTGACCTATTGCAGCAAACAATGGCACTGGCTCTATAACCATGTCCCGGTATCGTACAGTAGTCATAGTCTGATTCCTCAACACTACTAAATCAGTGCGGCCATCATAACATATGCCTCCCTACAAGCGAATAGAGCCACCACGAAAAGGAGTGGTTGGTGTCATTAAATTTTCATTGTATCTCTACCCTCTTTCTCTCTATATACCAATATTCGACCAGTACACATTCTTCTTTATGTGCCATATCCTCAATGGACATTGGCTATCACTATGGCCCATCTGTAACGATCGACCGCCGACCGCAGATTTTTTAACCATGTGCTTCGTCTTCCATATCCTCTTTTTCCATCAAACTTGCCTTGCACTAATAATTGTAATAGTGCGTACTTTTCGTTTCTCATGATATGTCCAAAGTATCCCATTTTTCTCACTTTAACTGTCTTTAGGATCTCTAGGTTTTTTCACATGCGCTGGGCAACTACTTTGTTCCTGATGTGATAAGTCCACGATATTCTTAGCATGCGTCTGTAGCAGCAGAGCTCAAACGCCTCCAATCATTTCATGGCGGCTTCGGTGAGCGTCCAGGATTCCATCCCGTATAGCAGAATCGAGAAGACATCTGAGTATACGGCCTCTAAGATCCAGACTTAATTTCATATTGCAGAGAACATTTCTCATTTTGTTGAGTGTTGTTCTTGCCTTCTCAATTCTGACTCTAATTTCATATGCTTGATCCCATTTTTCATTTATGCAGGCTCCGAGGTAATGTTATTTTTGGGACTTTTTCTAACTGACATCCTTTGACGTGAAATTGCACATTATTATGGGTAACTTTGCTGATGATCATAATTTTTGTCTAGCTTGTGTTGAGTCGCATATTGTATGAGTCGCATGTTTACATTACCCTATCTATCAATGTTTGCTGGCCGCTTGCTGAGTCGGCGATAAGCACCGGAAATTCTGTTGACGTTGAGTTCTCAACACGTACCACTCCTTTTTGATGCCAGTAAAGATTAGCGATGGCAAAACATATTTGCTATAAGCACGGTACTGATAACATAAAACGAGACTTGATAGTAAGTATTCTTGTACACGATTAACAGGCATAAATAAAATATCCACTTCAATTGTTGAACAGTGTATATAACATGGTTTAATCAATTTTTTACAAACAATATTTTTCAGTGACTAGCATCGATCTTGAATCTGCAGTTAAATTCAAAGTAACTGAGGAGCTGTATAAACAGCAAGTTGACAACCCGAATATAATGAGGCTGTTTACGGAAAAACCAGACTTTTTGCCGCAGGTCGAAGCGGAAGTTCGAATTTGGGTGAAACAGATTGAAAGAGTTCTAACACAGTTTCATCAGTTGAGGAGAGAAAATGAATTTGTTGGCCCAATGGTTGAAATTGAGTATTGGCGGAGGCAGCTAGCGAGATTTACAAGCATCGTCGAATTTGCCAAGTCGCAAGAATGTCAAGTCTATTTGCAAACCCTCATTCTGGGTAAATCGAAATTTATGAAGACGTGGAAAAAGTTTGATAACGCCGTTACGGACACGAAAAATGAGTGCCAAGATAATGTGAAATATTTGTATTCGCTGGAGAAATTTTGCGAGCCACTCTACCGATCAGATCCTTCGGAAATAATAAATCAGATTCCGCCTTTGTTGTATGCGATTCGGATGGTTTTTACAACTTCTAGATACTACAATAATACAGCTAGCGTTACGGCTATGCTTGTTAAAATTTCGAATCAAATGATAAGCGCTTGTCGGAAATATTTGAGTAATAACGGGACCCAAAAAGTTTGGGAACAACCGATGTTGAAAGTTATGGATAAGGTAAAAGTGTGTCTAGATTTGTACTTGAAGTACTATCAGTGCTTCAAGCACGTCCAGCAAGAAATGCAAAATGCTGGAGAGCCTCCATTCGGTTGCTCCGAAATGTACGTTTTCGGAAAATTCGAAACTTTCAAGAAAAGGGTGGAAGAAATTGTGGATGTTCTTCAAACTACTGTTAAGTACTCAATCTTGCAAAGTAGTACCATAGAAGGCATCGACCATTTCGCCAACAAATTCATCCAATTCTACAGCAAAATAGCTTCTCAAAAGTATGATGAGTTGAATCACCGTTTGGATGCTTTCGATAAGGATTACACAGAGTTCAAGCAGAATGTTGTCGACACCGAATGGGAGCTCGAAGAATTCGTTGGGAGTTCTTTAGAAAAAATGACTTCTGTTGACAACGTGCTCAGACTCTTGCATCGGTTCTGCAAATTGAATTTGGAATGCCTACACCTCGACGAACGTTATTTAGAGGCTTTGGAAATGTTCCAAAAAGAAATCGAAGTTTTGAGAGACAAGTACAACGAGCTCCGGCAAAATCCAACGATTCCCAGGAACATGCCCCCCGTTTCAGGGCGAATTATGTGGATAAGACAACTTTACAAACGGATCGAGGAACCCATGGAAATTTTCAAAGAACATCCCAGGGTTATGCGGCACAGGAAATCGCAAAAGTGCATCCAAATGTACAACGCCCTAGCTTGCGTTTTTGTTCACTATGAACAAATCTATCACAGGGCTTGGTTTAATCACGTAGCGCAGGTCAGGTGCGGTTTGAGCGCCCCTGTCATCATAAAACATCCAAAAACTAAACGCTACATCGTCAACTTTGATCCATATATCGCCGAAGCAATTCGGGAAGCGGAATACATTTATAAATTGGGTCTATCCGTTCCAGATGTAGCTCAAATTATTGTATTTTGTAAGGATAAACTCTTGAATTCTGTCGAAGTTATTAAAGCTTTAGTGGAAAGAAACGATCGCATTCGAGAAACAATTCCAAAATTATTCGTTCAGTTGATGAAGTGTCAATTGTTGAAAATGGAAAACGCTTTCCTGCCCGGATTTTCGTCTATAACATGGACTTCCATGAAAATTCCGGAGTTTTGTGAAGATATTACTTTAACTCTAGACTATATAGAAATGTTTGTTAAAGAGGTTTGCATTTTTAGTATCTTTATTAACTTACTTGTTTTATCATTTGTTTTGAATTCTTCTTAAATTTTTTAATATTGCATAG
This sequence comes from Phaenonotum sp. SLE1380, assembly GCA_033557805.1. Classification (NCBI taxonomy): domain Eukaryota; kingdom Metazoa; phylum Arthropoda; class Insecta; order Coleoptera; family Hydrophilidae; genus Phaenonotum; species Phaenonotum sp. SLE1380. Next base: position 4,392 of record JAUIMX010000428.1, read on the forward strand.
ATCACTGATATGAAAGAAGCAAGAATTGATGAAGTTCTTGACAGTATAACGCACATGTCGCTTGTGCATTTACCGCCTAATGCTGTACCTCCCGCTGAATTGTTGGACCTCAACATGAAACACAGAGTTAAAATGGGTAAGTCAAAACTTATACTGTGTTCAACTTCATAACCAGTAGTCACGAGTGATATGGTGGATAGAAAACCTATAAAATAATACAGTAAAATCACGTAACTACCTGAGAAAAAAAAACAAAACAAGCATACCCTGCAAACACACCCACACAAATAAGAAAGTTAAGGCCATTTCCGGTCAAATCGGAAGTGATGAAAATTTGAAAATATATCATTTATTAGGAGTCCATTGAGTAGTATTGGATTCTGGAATTTCAAAATTTCATCTATACCTTTTCCTTTCAAAATTTCAGTGTGAGCTCGAGCTGAGACACCCTGTATATTTAAATTTGTACTATGTATTCAATTCAGTTCTTGTACCATTGGCATTGAATTGAACCCAGTTCGAATTTGGGTCTTCCCTGGTTCCATTCCTGACGGCTCGGTATTATTATTTTGTAATCTTTATCAAAGGATTTATTTCCGGGATTATATCAGCAACTCCTCAAATCATTAGTTCACTGGGGACGCCCCCTAATATCACCAAATGACCCGTCAGATTCCCTGAATTGAATCTGTTGATTCTATGCAACATCAGCTCATTCGATGAAACCTCTTTCCGCACGTGTAGATGCGGGGGAAGAAGGTCTAGCATGGCTTCCATTGCTGGTGTAGCGCAGGAGCTCGTGGCGACTGTTATGCTGAGACAGGCAAACCGCAGAATTCTCTGCAACTATTTTTCTGCCTTGCTCTGCTTTGTTTTTGGCCACCATACTATTGGTGACTAGAGGTCTAATGATAGCCTTGTATGACCAGTGGATCAATTTCAGCTGAATTCTCCAATTTCTACCCAGTAACCTCCTGCAGGATTGGGTAGAAAGCACTGCTCTGCTTTGTTTTTGGCCACCATACTATTGGTGACTAGAGGTCTAATGATAGCCTTGTATGACCAGTGGATCAATTTCAGCTGAATTCTCCAATTTCTACCCAGTAACCTCCTGCAGGACTGGGTAGAAAGCACTGCTTTCTTCTCCAGCTTACTCAGGTGGGAGTTTCATGTCAATTTTTAATCAAAGGTCACTCCCAGATATTTGACTTCAGAGCTGAAATTTATTGCTTACCCCCTCCCTCGAGTAGGAGCCACGGGATTCAGCTTTCTTCTTCTAGCGAACGGGATCATTACAGTTTTTTGGTGGTTGATGCGTAAATTTTCCTCAGGGCATCATTTGTGCATTAAATACAGAGCATTCCGCATCAGCTCCTGGTGGTGATGACTAGGTCGCCAGCGTATCCTTGTACATTTACTCCGCTTACTGTTAGAGCTGTAAGTAGCTCATCAACGAGAATAGACCACAGTAAAGGGCGACATGACACCGCTTTGAGGGCAGCCCCCACCCGCCACAATGGTAGCCGTTTGTCCTTCCAAGGAGGCTTCTATTTTCTGACTTCTTAGCATGGCACTAATCCGACCTATAGTCGTGGGATCGAATTCCATTTTCTCCGCCGCTCCTTCTATGGCTGTAAACGAGGTGTTATCAAAGGCTTCCTCTATATCCGCAAACGCACAGAGAGCTATTTATTTTGCAGAGAAAGCCTTTTCAATCAGATATGTAAAGCTCAATTTACACCGTCATAGTTCTATCGTGATAGTGTCATCATGACAGCTTACTATCATAGAAGCCATAGAAGGAGCGGCGGAGAAAATGGAATTCGATCCCACGACTATAGGTCGGATTAGTGCCATGCTAAGAAGTCAGAAAATAGAAGCCTCCTTGGAAGGACAAACGGCTACCATTGTGGCGGGTGGGGGCTGCCCTCAAAGCGGTGTCATGTCGCCCTTTACTGTGGTCTATTCTCGTTGATGAGCTACTTACAGCTCTAACAGTAAGCGGAGTAAATGTACAAGGATACGCTGGCGACCTAGTCATCACCACCAGGAGCTGATGCGGAATGCTCTGTATTTAATGCACAAATGATGCCCTGAGGAAAATTTACGCATCAACCACCAAAAAACTGTAATGATCCCGTTCGCTAGAAGAAGAAAGCTGAATCCCGTGGCTCCTACTCGAGGGAGGGGGTAAGCAATAAATTTCAGCTCTGAAGTCAAATATCTGGGAGTGACCTTTGATTAAAAATTGACATGAAACTCCCACCTGAGTAAGCTGGAGAAGAAAGCAGTGCTTTCTACCCAGTCCTGCAGGAGGTTACTGGGTAGAAATTGGAGAATTCAGCTGAAATTGATCCACTGGTCATACAAGGCTATCATTAGACCTCTAGTCACCAATAGTATGGTGGCCAAAAACAAAGCAGAGCAGTGCTTTCTACCCAATCCTGCAGGAGGTTACTGGGTAGAAATTGGAGAATTCAGCTGAAATTGATCCACTGGTCATACAAGGCTATCATTAGACCTCTAGTCACCAATAGTATGGTGGCCAAAAACAAAGCAGAGCAAGGCAGAAAAATAGTTGCAGAGAATTCTGCGGTTTGCCTGTCTCAGCATAACAGTCGCCACGAGCTCCTGCGCTACACCAGCAATGGAAGCCATGCTAGACCTTCTTCCCCCGCATCTACACGTGCGGAAAGAGGTTTCATCGAATGAGCTGATGTTGCATAGAATCAACAGATTCAATTCAGGGAATCTGACGGGTCATTTGGTGATATTAGGGGGCGTCCCCAGTGAACTAATGATTTGAGGAGTTGCTGATATAATCCCGGAAATAAATCCTTTGATAAAGATTACAAAATAATAATACCGAGCCGTCAGGAATGGAACCAGGGAAGACCCAAATTCGAACTGGGTTCAATTCAATGCCAATGGTACAAGAACTGAATTGAATACATAGTACAAATTTAAATATACAGGGTGTCTCAGCTCGAGCTCACACTGAAATTTTGAAAGGAAAAGGTATAGATGAAATTTTGAAATTCCAGAATCCAATACTACTCAATGGACTCCTAATAAATGATATATTTTCAAATTTTCATCACTTCCGATTTGACCGGAAATGGCCTTAACTTTCTTATTTGTGTGGGTGTGTTTGCAGGGTATGCTTGTTTTGTTTTTTTTTCTCAGGTAGTTACGTGATTTTACTGTATTATTTTATAGGTTTTCTATCCACCATATCACTCGTGACTACTGGTTATGAAGTTGAACACAGTATAAGTTTTGACTTACCCATTTTAACTCTGTGTTTCATGTTGAGGTCCAACAATTCAGCGGGAGGTACAGCATTAGGCGGTAAATGCACAAGCGACATGTGCGTTATACTGTCAAGAACTTCATCAATTCTTGCTTCTTTCATATCAGTGATCTATGCAATATTAAAAAATTTAAGAAGAATTCAAAACAAATGATAAAACAAGTAAGTTAATAAAGATACTAAAAATGCAAACCTCTTTAACAAACATTTCTATATAGTCTAGAGTTAAAGTAATATCTTCACAAAACTCCGGAATTTTCATGGAAGTCCATGTTATAGACGAAAATCCGGGCAGGAAAGCGTTTTCCATTTTCAACAATTGACACTTCATCAACTGAACGAATAATTTTGGAATTGTTTCTCGAATGCGATCGTTTCTTTCCACTAAAGCTTTAATAACTTCGACAGAATTCAAGAGTTTATCCTTACAAAATACAATAATTTGAGCTACATCTGGAACGGATAGACCCAATTTATAAATGTATTCCGCTTCCCGAATTGCTTCGGCGATATATGGATCAAAGTTGACGATGTAGCGTTTAGTTTTTGGATGTTTTATGATGACAGGGGCGCTCAAACCGCACCTGACCTGCGCTACGTGATTAAACCAAGCCCTGTGATAGATTTGTTCATAGTGAACAAAAACGCAAGCTAGGGCGTTGTACATTTGGATGCACTTTTGCGATTTCCTGTGCCGCATAACCCTGGGATGTTCTTTGAAAATTTCCATGGGTTCCTCGATCCGTTTGTAAAGTTGTCTTATCCACATAATTCGCCCTGAAACGGGGGGCATGTTCCTGGGAATCGTTGGATTTTGCCGGAGCTCGTTGTACTTGTCTCTCAAAACTTCGATTTCTTTTTGGAACATTTCCAAAGCCTCTAAATAACGTTCGTCGAGGTGTAGGCATTCCAAATTCAATTTGCAGAACCGATGCAAGAGTCTGAGCACGTTGTCAACAGAAGTCATTTTTTCTAAAGAACTCCCAACGAATTCTTCGAGCTCCCATTCGGTGTCGACAACATTCTGCTTGAACTCTGTGTAATCCTTATCGAAAGCATCCAAACGGTGATTCAACTCATCATACTTTTGAGAAGCTATTTTGCTGTAGAATTGGATGAATTTGTTGGCGAAATGGTCGATGCCTTCTATGGTACTACTTTGCAAGATTGAGTACTTAACAGTAGTTTGAAGAACATCCACAATTTCTTCCACCCTTTTCTTGAAAGTTTCGAATTTTCCGAAAACGTACATTTCGGAGCAACCGAATGGAGGCTCTCCAGCATTTTGCATTTCTTGCTGGACGTGCTTGAAGCACTGATAGTACTTCAAGTACAAATCTAGACACACTTTTACCTTATCCATAACTTTCAACATCGGTTGTTCCCAAACTTTTTGGGTCCCGTTATTACTCAAATATTTCCGACAAGCGCTTATCATTTGATTCGAAATTTTAACAAGCATAGCCGTAACGCTAGCTGTATTATTGTAGTATCTAGAAGTTGTAAAAACCATCCGAATCGCATACAACAAAGGCGGAATCTGATTTATTATTTCCGAAGGATCTGATCGGTAGAGTGGCTCGCAAAATTTCTCCAGCGAATACAAATATTTCACATTATCTTGGCACTCATTTTTCGTGTCCGTAACGGCGTTATCAAACTTTTTCCACGTCTTCATAAATTTCGATTTACCCAGAATGAGGGTTTGCAAATAGACTTGACATTCTTGCGACTTGGCAAATTCGACGATGCTTGTAAATCTCGCTAGCTGCCTCCGCCAATACTCAATTTCAACCATTGGGCCAACAAATTCATTTTCTCTCCTCAACTGATGAAACTGTGTTAGAACTCTTTCAATCTGTTTCACCCAAATTCGAACTTCCGCTTCGACCTGCGGCAAAAAGTCTGGTTTTTCCGTAAACAGCCTCATTATATTCGGGTTGTCAACTTGCTGTTTATACAGCTCCTCAGTTACTTTGAATTTAACTGCAGATTCAAGATCGATGCTAGTCACTGAAAAATATTGTTTGTAAAAAATTGATTAAACCATGTTATATACACTGTTCAACAATTGAAGTGGATATTTTATTTATGCCTGTTAATCGTGTACAAGAATACTTACTATCAAGTCTCGTTTTATGTTATCAGTACCGTGCTTATAGCAAATATGTTTTGCCATCGCTAATCTTTACTGGCATCAAAAAGGAGTGGTACGTGTTGAGAACTCAACGTCAACAGAATTTCCGGTGCTTATCGCCGACTCAGCAAGCGGCCAGCAAACATTGATAGATAGGGTAATGTAAACATGCGACTCATACAATATGCGACTCAACACAAGCTAGACAAAAATTATGATCATCAGCAAAGTTACCCATAATAATGTGCAATTTCACGTCAAAGGATGTCAGTTAGAAAAAGTCCCAAAAATAACATTACCTCGGAGCCTGCATAAATGAAAAATGGGATCAAGCATATGAAATTAGAGTCAGAATTGAGAAGGCAAGAACAACACTCAACAAAATGAGAAATGTTCTCTGCAATATGAAATTAAGTCTGGATCTTAGAGGCCGTATACTCAGATGTCTTCTCGATTCTGCTATACGGGATGGAATCCTGGACGCTCACCGAAGCCGCCATGAAATGATTGGAGGCGTTTGAGCTCTGCTGCTACAGACGCATGCTAAGAATATCGTGGACTTATCACATCAGGAACAAAGTAGTTGCCCAGCGCATGTGAAAAAACCTAGAGATCCTAAAGACAGTTAAAGTGAGAAAAATGGGATACTTTGGACATATCATGAGAAACGAAAAGTACGCACTATTACAATTATTAGTGCAAGGCAAGTTTGATGGAAAAAGAGGATATGGAAGACGAAGCACATGGTTAAAAAATCTGCGGTCGGCGGTCGATCGTTACAGATGGGCCATAGTGATAGCCAATGTCCATTGAGGATATGGCACATAAAGAAGAATGTGTACTGGTCGAATATTGGTATATAGAGAGAAAGAGGGTAGAGATACAATGAAAATTTAATGACACCAACCACTCCTTTTCGTGGTGGCTCTATTCGCTTGTAGGGAGGCATATGTTATGATGGCCGCACTGATTTAGTAGTGTTGAGGAATCAGACTATGACTACTGTACGATACCGGGACATGGTTATAGAGCCAGTGCCATTGTTTGCTGCAATAGGTCAAAGATTCGTTTTTATTAATGCGCGTTCGCACCGTGCGGGAATTGTAAATGATCGCATTGAATACCATGATGTTACAAGAATGACTAGCCCCCATGTTCACCCGATATGAATTGCATTTAGCATATCTGGGAAGAACTGTCTAAACAATTGAACAGGTTCGCATAGCCAGCCCTAACCATCGAACAGCTAGCTAATGAATTGTGTGCAATATGGGCAAACATACCTCAGCAAATAGAGTGACAGTGCCATGGCTGAACCTACACGATATCAAATTTTTTTAAAGATCTTCATGACCTGCGCAGTAAATAGTGAAACAATTAAAATATTAGTGTGCTATTGTAAATTTTCCTTTTTCATAAAAAATGCTTATTTTACTTTCTTTTGGGATATTTTACCGTGAAGAATTGAAAATTTATTCATTCAATCTGATTTTGTTTTATTACAAACCACAGACGAAAAAAATCAGAGATTTTCAAAATATCTACTTCAATTGTTGAGCAGTGTGAAAGGATTACTTTCAAGGAAGTTCAGGAATGATTCGAAATCTCCAAGGAAGTCTTTCTTCGCCTCTAAACCAGCATCAGTCTTGGTGAGGTCACCCCAATCTTTTGTCACATAAAGATGTGGTTTCACTAATACTGTCAAAAACTTGTATATTTCTGATACAACAGTAGTATTCGGTTCATTTAAATCAAACTGCACAAAATTTAACTCCTAAAAATTGAACGTTTTTTCAAACATTTATATCCAACATTTCTAAAATATCATACTTCTGGTGCAGTTTTCATGTCTAGAGCTTTTGAATTGTCAACTCGGTAAACAAGGGTACAACGTCCATTCATTGGCGGGTCACCTTGTCCATCTGTTACTATAATTCTTTTCATAACTGTAGTTGGAAGAATTAGAGGGTTGAATCGTCCAGATTCTATAAATAAAATGTATATTTATTAGATAGATATTTATTGTGTTGAACAAAGCTAGTTTGTTACACTCGTCAGGTAGATTTCACAAATACAGGGTGTTTAGTAAACATGCGGCAAAAATTCAAGGGATTGTTCCTTGGACTATTCTAAGGATATTTTGTCCGTTTATGATTTTTGATAGGACGCTTTGTTTCGAAGATACAAAAAAAAACAAAAAAAAGCAAAAACTTTAGTTTGTCAATCAGTGTCACAATTTTAGAGAAATTTAAAACTTGTATTTTCTGTGTTTAATACTTGAAGTGTTGTTATCATGAATGGCTATACGAACACCGAGATGGCTGACATGCATTACATTTATGGACTTGCTGATGGCAATTCATTA